>CM038680.1:513227764-513408581 GCA_021605205.1 Aegilops longissima
GACTCCCAAGCGCCGCCGCTACTGCTAGAAGAGTTGCTGGCGGAGCCAGCGGCAGGCTCAGCGTTGGTCGCTACACCATCCCGACGACCCTCTCCAGGGTAGCACTCCAAGCGGCGGCCTTCCGTGTCGAAGACCTTGAAGAACATTGTGGAGGCGCCGACGTACTTGAAGTGGATGGCGAGGGCGCCTTCTGCACGGCAGACTCGAGCAACCTCGCCCCAGCCGCGGGTCATGAAGATCTTGCCGGAAGAGACGGCTTCAATTTCCGCTCCAGTCGCCGGGGCATCACAGTCGGCGTGCTGCAGCCAAAGCTCGAGGGGGCCCCTCGGTGGCATCTCGGAGGAGAAGAACCGCGGAAAGTGAATCCAAGTGCGCGGAGGCGTCGCGGCCCACATCACGAGTTCGCGCAAGGAGTCCGCAGCATGGGCTCCTGGGGTGACGGCGTGCATCACCACGGCGCGGCGACCACAGCCGTGGTGTGGGCGGTGCGGCTCGTCGCCTCTTCCTCCGGAGCCCTCGGCTTGGACGTACAGAGGCAGCGGATACCTGGGAGGTGGCCGCTCGTAGCAAGGCCTCGACACCTCCAGTCTCATGACTATGTCGCGGCAATGGGCCAGCCTCTTCTTAGGCGGGAGTGGCCCGGGCTCGTCGCGGGGGGTTTTCCCTTCTCTGCGGCCGAGAACCTCCGTATCGGCGCCATGGGTGTCGCTACTAGCAACGAAGCACGGGAGAAGAAGCGAGCAGAGTAGGAAAAGATGAGAGACGAGGGCTCCGCCCCCCTCTCCTCATCTATAGCGGGAGAAGGCCAACCGGCGACCCCCACGATCACACGTAATGATGATCTTTCTCTGCATGCAGCAAGGACTCGTCAAGTCGGGCAGTTGCCGAGGCGGTGTGGGGAAGCGGAGACGCCCACGTCCAATCAATCGCCATGCATCTAGCAAGGCCGCAGGCTGTTGGGGCTCGTGGCGCTCCGCACTTGCCCCTTGGCTTCCCCTCGAAGCCAAGTCGGCCAGCGCCTTTGGGCAGGGGGCTCTTGTCGGCATCACAGGAATGGGGTTCCCAGACTTGCACCGCCAATGGCCCACGACGTGGCTCCACCAGCTGACCCCGTCTGCCCATCTTCACCAGCAAACACTCAAGACCCTCGCGAGGCGGATGATGCAAGACCTCCTCAGGGGCGGCCTCACCAGGCTGGCTCGCGAGGGGCAGAGAGATCAAGGCAAGGGGTACCTCGCAAGGTTCCCATGACGCAAGCCATGACGACCGGCGCCAGGCGGGTGCCAGCACGCGCAGTGTCCTCATTTCCTCTTTGGTGCTAAAGAGGAAAGCGTAGGCGAGGAGTCCTGAGGCATCAGGCAAAGGTTTCCATATCGGTGCAATGAGACCAAGACCATTAGGACGACAGGATGGAGGTCACCGTGGAGCCCAAGATGGCGTCACCACCAGAGCCTTTGGCAGGCGAAGACCACCTTTAGTCAGGATAACTTGTACTAGTTGTCTCCCTTCGAATTTGGCCGTTGTGGCATCCCTTCCCGCTCAATATTTGGGAAGAGGACCAGGGCCTCTATAAATAGGACTAGCCACCACCGTAGCAAGGGGGAAGATTGGGATCACCCTCACACTCACAAGTTCACCAAGCACAAGAGCACCTCTCCTTAGGAGGCTGTTCTTCCTTTGTGACTGTTCATCCTCAGCCCAAGAGGCAATCCACCACACCACACTGGAGTAGGGTATTACACCACAACGGTGGCCCGAACCAGTATAAACCTTGTGTCTCTTGTTCTTTGGGTTCGACGCGCTGAGCCTTGAGATCGCGGTGAGGGTGAGAGCTAGAGGGAGGAGAGATCTTCATGCGCACCCCAGTGTTTGAACCTCAAGGGTTTTGCCGCAACCCGAAATCCGACAGTAGCAATGAGGATAATCCTCAGATCACAGACTTAGTCTGCATTATTGCTACTATCATCTTTCAACTTAGATTTCTCTAGGAACATATCAAAAATAAAAGAGGGGAGCTAATACGCGAGCTATTGGTCTACAACATAGATATGCAAATACTATCAGGACTAAGTTCATGATAAATTAAGTTTAATTAATCATATTACCTAAGAATTCCCACTTAGATAGACATCCCTCGAGTCATCTAAATGATCACGTGATCCAAATCAACTAAACCATGTCCGATCATCACGTGAGATGGAGTAGTCTTCAATGGTGAACATCTCTATGTTGATCATATCTACTATATGATTCACGTTCGACCTTTCAGTCTCCAGTGTTCTAAGACCATGTCTGTACATGCTAGGCTTGGCAAGTTTAACCCGAGTATTCCGCATGTGTAAAACTGTCTTGCACCCATTGTATGTGAACATAGAGCCTATCACACCCGATCATCACGTGGTGTCTCAGCACGACGAACTGTCGCAACGGTGCATACTCAGGGAGAACACATATACCTTGAAATTTTAGTAAGGGATCATCTTATAGTGCTACCGCCGTACCAAGCAAAATAAGATGCATAAAAGATAAACATCACATGCAATGAAAATGTGTGACATGATATGGCCATCATCATCTTGTGCCTTTAATCTCCATCTCCAAAGCACCGTCATGATCTCCATCGTCACCGGCTCGACACCTTGATTTCCATCGTAGCGTCATGGTCGTCTCGCCAACTATTGCTTCCACAACTATCTCTAACACATAGTGATAAATTAAAGCAATTACATGGCATTTGCATTTCATACAATAAAGCGACAACCATAAGACTCCTGCCAGTTGCCGATAACTTTTACAAAACACGATCATGAAGGAAATATGCCCTAGAGGCAATAATAAAGTTATTATTTATTTCCTTATATCATGATAAATGTTTATTATTCATGCTAGAATTGTATTAACCGGAAACATAATACATGTGTGAATATATAGACAAACAGTATGTCACTAGTATGCCTCTACTTGACTAGCTTGTTAATCAAAGATGGTTATGTTTCCTAACCATGAACAAGGAGTTGTTATTTGATTAACAAGGTCACATCATTAGTTGAATGATCTGATTGACATGACCCATTCAGTTAGCCTAGCACTTGATCGTTTAGTATGTTGCTATTGCTTTCTTCATGACTTATACATGTTCTGTAACTATGAGATTATGCAACTCCGTTTACGGAGGAACACTTTGGGTGCTACCAAAGCGTCCTAGCGTAGCTGGGTGATTATAAAGGAGTACTACAGGTGTCTCCAAAGGTACATGTTGGGTTGGCGTATTTGAGATTAGGATTTGTCCTCCGATTGTCGGAGAGGTATCTCTGGGCCCTCTCGGTAATGCACATCACTAAAGCCTTGCAAGCATTACAACTAATGAGTTAGCTGTGAGATGATGTATTACGGAGCGAGTAAAGAGACTTGCGAACGAGATTGAACTAGGTATTGGATACCGGCGATCGAATCTCGGGCAAGTAACATACCGATGACAAAGGGAACAACGTATGTTGTTATGCGGTCGACCGATAAAGATCTTCGTAGAATATGTAAAGCCAATATGGGCATCCAGGTCCCGCTATTGGTTATTGACCGAGAATAGTTCTAGGTCATGTCTACATAGTTCTCGAACCCGTAGGGTCCATGCGCTTAAGGTTTCGATGATGGTTATATTATGAGTTTATGAGTTTTGATGTACCGAAGGAGTTCGAGTCCCGGATGAGATCGGGGACATGACGAGGAGTCTCGAAATGGTCGAGGCGTAAAGATCGATATATTGGACGACTATATTCGGAGTTGGAAAGGTTCGAATGATTGGGGTATTTTTGAGTCCGGAGAGTTACGGAATTCGCCGGGAGAAGTATTGGGCCTTATTGGGCCTGAAGAGAGAGGGCTGCCTAGGGCAGGCGCGCGCCCATGGCCTAGTCCGGGTGGACTAGGGGAGGCCGCACCCTTCCTTCCCTCCTTCTCTCTTCCCTTACTTGTCTCCTACTCCCAATACATGGAAGGACTCCTAGTTGGACTAGGAAGGGGAATCCTACTCCGGTGGGAGTAGGACTCCCCATGGCGCGCCCTACTAGGGCGGCCTCCTCCTCCCTCCCTCCTTTATATCACAGGGGGCAGGGGGCACCCAGACACACAAGTTGATCTACGGATCGTTCCTTAGCCGTGTGCGGTGCCCCCTCCACCATATTCCACTTCGGTCATATCGTCATGAGCTTAGGCGAAGCCCGCGCCGGAGAAGTCATATCGTCGCGGAGCTTAGGCGAAGCCCTGCGTCGGTGGAGCATCATCATCGTCCACCACGCCGTCGTCTTGTGGAACTCATCCTCGACACTTTCTTTGGATCGGAGTCCGGGGATCGTCATCGAGCTGAGCGTGTGCAGAACTTCGGAGGTGCCGTCGTTCGGTGCTTGGATCGGTCGGATCGTGAAGGCGTCGACTACATCAACCGCGTTGTTATAATGCTTCGCTTTCGGTCTCACGAGGTGCGTAGACAACACTCTCCCTCTCGTTGCTATGCATCACCATGATCTTGCGTGTGCGTAGGAAATTTTTGAAATTACTCGTTCCCCAGCAGTGGCATCCGAGCCTAGGTTTTATGTGTTGATGTTATATGCACGAGTAGAACACAAGGGAGTTGTGGGCGATATAAGTCATCTGCTTACCAGCATGTCATACTTTGGTTGGCGGTATTGTTGGATGAAGCGGCCGGACCGACATTACGCATACACTTACGCGAGACTGGTTTTACCGCCGTGCTTTGCACACGGTGACTAGCGGTGTCGGTTTCTCAACTTTAGTTGAACCGAGTGTGGCTCGCCCGGTCCTTGCGAAGGTTAAAACAGCACCAACTTGACAAACTATCGTTGTGGTTTTGATGCGTAGGTAAGAACGGTTCTTGCTAAGCCCGTAGCAGCCACGTAAAACTTGCAACAACAAAGTAGAGGGCGTCTAACTTGTTTTGCAGGGCATGTTGTGATGTGATATGGTCAAGGCGTGATGAGATATAAGTTGTTGTATGAGATGATCATGTTTTGTTGAAGTTATCGACAGCTGGCGCGAAGCCTTATGGTTGTCTCTTTATTGCATAAGATGCAAGCGCCAAATAATTGCTTTACTTTATCGCTATGCGATAGCAATAGTTGCAAGAGCAATAGTTGGCGAGGCGACCATGTGACGACACATTGATATAGATCAAGATGATGGAGATCATGGTGTCATGCTGGTGACGATGGAAATCATGACGATGCTTTGGAGATGGAGATCAAAGGCACAAGATGATGATGGCCATATCATGTCACATATTTTGATTGCATGTGATGTTTATCATTATACATCTTATTCTTGCTTTGATTGGCGGTAGCATTTTAAGATGATCTCTCACTAAAATTATCAAGGCGTGTTCTCCTGAGTATGCACCGTTGCCAAAGTTAAATCGTGCCCGGACACCACGTGATGATCGGGTGTGATAAGCTCTCGTCCATCTACAACGGGTGCAAGCCAGTTTTGCACACGAGAATACTCAGGTTATACTTGGCGAGCCTAGCATATGCAGATATGGCCTCGAACACGGAGACCGAAGGTCGGCGTGAATCATATAGTAGATATGATCAACATAAGATGTTCACCATTGAAAACTACTCCATCTCACGTGATGATCGGTTATGGTTTAGTTGATTTGGATCACGTGATCACTTAGATGACTAGAGAGATGTCATCTAAGTGGGAGTTCTTAAGTAATATGATTAATTGAACTTTAATTTATCATGAACTTAGTCTGGTAGTATTTTGCAAATTATGTTGTAGATCAATAGCTCGCCTTGTTGCTTCCCTATGTTTTTATATGTGTTCCTAGAAAATTGTATTGAAAAATGTTAGTAGCAATGATGCGGATTGGATCCGTGATCGAGGTTTATCCTCATTGCTGCCTGAAGAATTATGTCCTTGATGCACCGCTAGGTAGCGGACCTATTGCGGGAGCGGATGCGGGCGTTATGAGCGTTTGGCTAGCTCAATATGATGACTACTTGATAGTTTAGTGCACCATGCTTAACGGCTTAGAATCGGGACTTCAAAGACATTTTGAGCGTCATGGACCATATGAGATGTTCCAGAGTTGAAGTTAATATTTCAAGCAAATACCGAGTTGAGAGATATGAAGTCTCCAACAAGTTCTAAAGCTAAAAATGGAGGAGAATCGCTCAACTAGTGAGCATGTGCTCAGATTATGCAGGTACTTCAATCGCTTGAATCAAGTGGGAGTTAATCTTCGAGATAAGATAGTGATTGACAGAATTCTCTAGTCACTATCACCAAGTTAGTAGAACTGTGATGAACTATAATATGCAAGGGATGACAAAAGTAATTCCCAAGCTCTTCCTGATGCTGAAATTGACGAAGGTAGAAATCAAGAAAAGAGCATCAAGAGTTGATGATTGACAAGACCACTAGTTTCAAAGTAAAGGGCAAAGGGAAGAAGGGGAACTTCAAGAAGAACGGCAAGCAAGTTGCTGCTCAGAGTGAAGAAGCCCAAGTCTGGACCTAAGCCTGAGACTAAGTGCTTTTGCTGCAATGGAACTGGTCACTAGAAGCGGAACTACCCCAAGTATTTGGCGGATAAGAAGGATGGCAAAATGAACAAAGGTATATTTGATATACAGATTATTGATGTGTATTTTACTAGTGTTCGTAGCAACCCCTCGGTATTTGATACTGGTTCAGTTGCTAAGAGTAGTAACTTGAAACGAGAGTTGCAGAATGAACAGAAACTAGTTGAAGGGGAAGTGACGATGAGTGTTGGAAGTAGTTCCAAGATTGATATGATCATCATCGCACACTCCCTATACTTTCGGGATTAGTGTGGAACCTAAATAAGTGTTATTTGGTGTTGAGCATAAATATGATTTGATCATGTTTATTGCAATACAGTTATTCATTTAAGTAAGAGAATAAATTGTTGTTCTGTTTACATGAATAAAACCTTATATGGTTACACACCCAATAAAAATGGTTCATTGGATCTCGATCGTAGTGATACGCATATTCATAATATTGATGCCAAAAGATGCAAAGTTAATAATGATAGTGCAACTTATTTGTGGCACTGCCGTTTGGGTCATATCGGTATAAAGCGCATGAAGAAACTCCATAAGGATGGATTTTTGGAATCACTTGGTTATGAATCATTTGATGCTTGCGAACCGTGCCTTTTGGGCAAGATGACTAAAACTCCGTTCTCGGAACAATGGAACAAGCTCTTGACTTGTTGGAAATAACACATATATACCGATATATGCGATCCAATGAGTGTTGATGCTCGTGGCAAGTATCGTTATTTTTCGACCTTCACAAGATGATTTGAGTAGATATGGGTATATCTACTTGATGAAACATAAGTCTGAAATAGTTGAAAGGTTCAAAGAATTTCAGAGTGAAGTGGAAAATCATCGCAACAAGAAAATAAAGTTTCTGCGATCTGATCGTAGAGATGAATATTTGAGTTCTGAGTTTGGTCTTCAATGAAAACAATGTGGAATAGTTTCACAGCTCCGCCACGGAACACCACAGCGTTATGGTGTGTCCGAGCGTCGTAACCGTACTTTATTTTGATATGGTGCGATCTATGATGTATCTTACCGATTTACCACTATCATTTTGGGGTTATGCATTAGAGACAGCTGCATTCACGTTTAATAGGGCACCATCTAAATCCGTTGAGATGACACCGTATGAACTATGGTTTAGCGATAAACCTAAGCTGTCATTTCTTAAAGTTTGGAGTTGTGATGCTTATGTGAAAAAGTTTTCACTGATAAGCTCGAACCCAAATCGAATCGTCTTCATAGAATACCCAAAGGTAACTATTGGGTACACCTTCTATCACAGATCCGAAAGCAAGATATTTGTTGCTAAGATGGATCCTTTCTAGAGAAGAAGTTTCTCTCGAAAGAAGTGAGTGGGAGGAAAGTAGAACTTGATGAGGTAATTGTACCTTCTCCCTTATTGGAAAGTAGTTCATCACGGGGAATCAGTTCGGTGATTCCTACACCAATTAGTGAGGAAGTTAATGATGATCATGAAACTTCAGATCAAGTTGCTACCAAACCTCGTAGGTCTTCGAGTAAGATCCGCACTGAGTGGTACGGTAATCCTATTCTAGAAGTCATGTTACTAGACCATGATGAACCTACGAACTATGAGGAAGCGATGATGAGCCCAGATTCGCGAAATGGTTTGAGACCATGAAATCTGAGATGGGATCCATATATGAGAACAAAGTGTGGACTTTGATGGAGTTGCCGATGATCGGCAAGCCATATTATATAAATGGATCTTCAAGAGGAAGGCAGATGCTGATAGTAGTATTACTATCTACAAAGCTCGACTTGTCGCAGAAAGGTTTTCGACAAGTTCAAGGTGTTGACTACAATGAGATTTACTCAAGCAGTAGCGATGCTTATGTCTGTCCGAATCATGTTAGCAATCGCCACATTTTATGAAATCGGCAAATGGATGTCAAAACTACATTCTTTAATGGATTTATTAAAGAAGAGTTGTATATGATGCAACAGAAGGTTTTGTCAATCCTAAAGGTGCTAACAAAATGTGTAAGCTCCAATGATCCATCTATGGACTGGTGCAAGCATCTCGAGTTGGAATACACACTTTGATAAGTTGATCAAAGCATATAGTTTTATCTGAGACTTGCGGTGAAGCCTGTATTTACAAGAAAGTGAGTGGGAGCACTACAACATTTCGATAAGTATATGTGAATGACATATTGTTGATCGGAAATGAAGTAGAATTATTCGCAAAGCATAAAGGAGTGTTTGAAAGGAGTTTTTCAAAGAAGGACCTCGGTGAAGCTGCTTACATATTGAGCATCAAGATCTATAGAGATAGATCAAGGCGCTAGATAAGTTTTTCAATGAATACATACCTTGACAAGATTTTGAAGTAGCTCAAAATGGAGCAGTCAAAGAAAGAGTTCTTGCACGTGTTACAAGGTGTGAGATTGAGTAAGACTCAAAACCCGACCACGACGAGAAGATAGAAAGAGAATGAAAGTCATTCCCTATGCATCAGCCATAGGTTCTATAAAGTATGTCATGTTGTGTACGGATCTATTGCATACCCTACCACTAAGCTTGGCAAGGAGTGCAATAGTGATCTAGGAGTAGATCAATGGACAACGGTCAAAATTATCCTTAGTAGAATAAGGATATGTTTCTCGATTATGGAAGTGAAAAAGGTTAGGTAAGTAAAGGGTTACGTCGATGCAAGTTTTAACACTAATCTAGATGACTCGAGTCTCAATCTGGATACATATTGAAAGTGGGAGCAATTAGCTAGAGTAGCTCCGTGCGAGCATTGTAGACATAGAAATTTGCAAAATACTTACGGCTCGAATGTGGCGGACCCGTTGACTAAGATTCTCTCACAAAGCAAAACATGATCACACCTTAGTACTCTTTGGGTGTTAATCACATAGCGATGTGAACTAGATTCTGAATCTAGTAAACCCTTTTGGGTCTTGGTCACATGATGATGTGAACTATCGATGTTAATCACATGGTGATGTGATCTAGATTATTGACTCTAGTGCAAGTGGGAGGCTGAAGGAAATATGCCCTAGAGGCAATAATAAAGTTATTATTTATTTCCTTATATCATGATAAATGTTTATTATTCATGCTAGAATTGTATTAACAGGAAACATAATACATGTGTGAATATATAGACAAACAGTATGTCACTAGTATGCCTCTACTTGACTAGCTTGTTAATCAAAGATGGTTATGTTTCCTAACCATGAACAAGGAGTTGTTATTTGATTAACAAGGTCACATCATTAGTTGAATGATCTGATTGACATGACCCATTCAGTTAGCCTAGCACTTGATCGTTTAGTATGTTGCTATTGCTTTCTTCATGACTTATACATGTTCCTGTAACTATGAGATTATGCAACTCCGTTTACGGAGGAACACTTTGGTGCTACCAAGCGTCCTGGCGAATCGGGTGATTATAAAGGAGTACTACAGGTGTCTCCAAAGGTACATGTTGGGTTGGCGTATTTGAGATTAGGATTTGTCACTCCGATTGTCGGAGAGGTATCTCTGGGCCCTCTCGGTAATGCACATCACTAAAGCCTTGCAAGCATTACAACTAATGAGTTAGCTGTGAGATGATGTATTACGGAGCGAGTAAAGAGACTTGCGATGTGAGATTGAACTAGGTATTGGATACCGACGATCGAATCTCGGGCAAGTAACATACCGATGACAAAGGGAACAACGTATGTTGTTATGCGGTCGACCGATAAAGATCTTAAGTAGAATATGTAGGAGCCAATATGGGCATCCAGGTCCCGCTATTGGTTATTGACCGAGAATAGTTCTAGGTCATGTCTACATAGTTCTCGAACCCGTAGGGTCCGCACGCAAGGTTTCGATAGCGGTTATATTATGAGTTTATGAGTTTTGATGTACGAAGGAGTTGAGTCCCGGATGAGATCGGGGACATGACGAGGAGTCTCGAAATGGTCGAGGCGTAAAGATCGATATATTGGACGACTATATTCGGAGTTGGAAAGGTTCGAATGATTCGGTATTTTGAGTCTGGGAGAGTTACGGAATTCGCCGGGAGAAGTATTGGGCCTTATTGGGCCTGGGAAAGAGAGAGGGCTGCCTAGGGCAGGCGCGCGCCCCATGGCCTAGTCCGAATTGGACTAGGGGAGGCCGCACCCTTCCTTCCCTCCCTCTCTCTTCCCTTACTTGTCTCCTACTCCCAATACATGGAAGGACTCCTAGTTGGACTAGGAGGGGGAATCCTACTCCGGTGGGAGTAGGACTCCCCATGGCGCGCCCTACTAGGGCCGGCCTCCTCCTCCCTCCCTCCTTTATATACTGGGGCAGGGGGCACCCCAGACACACAAGTTGATCTCTGGATCGTTCCTTAGCCGTGTGCGGTGCCCCCTCCACCATATTCCACTTCGGTCATATCGTCGCGGAGCTTAAGCGAAGCCTGCGCGGAGAAGTCATATCGTCATGAGCTTAAGCGAAGCCCTGCGTCGGTGGAGCATCATCATCGTCCTGCGCCCGTCGTCTTGTGGAACTCATCCCGACACTTTCTTTGGATCGGAGTCCGGGGATCGTCATCGAGCTGAGCGTGTGCGAGAACTTCGGAGGTGCCGTACGTTCGGTGCTTGGATCGGTCGGATCGTGAAGACGTACGACTACATCAACCGCGTTGTTATAATGCTTCCGCTTTCGGTCTACGAGGGTACGTAGACAACACTCTCCCCTCTCGTTGCTATGCATCACCATGATCTTGCGTGTGCGTAGGAAATTTTTTGAAATTACTACGTTCCCCAACAGATCATATCATACAACAACGTATATCACATCATGTCTTGACCATACCACATCACAACATGCCCTGCAAAAACAAGTTAGACGTCCTCTACTTTGTTGTTTCAAGTTTTACGTGGCTGCTACGGGCTTCTAGCAAGAGCCGTTCTTACCTGCGCATCAAAACCACAACGGTGATTTATCAAGTTTGCTGTTTTAACCTTCAACAAGGACCGGTCGCAGTCAAATTCGATTCAACTAAAGTTGGAGAAACAGACACCCGCCAGCCACCTTTATGCAAAACTAGTTGCATGTTTGTCGGTGGAACCGGTCTCATGAACGTGGTCATGTAAGGTTGGTCCGGGCCGCTTCATCCAACAATATCACCGAATCAAAATAATACATTGGTGGTAAGCCGTATGATGATCACCGCCCACAAATCTTTGTGTTCTACTCGTGCATATCATCTACGCATAGACATGTCTATGATGCCACCGTTGGGAAACGTAGCATGCAATTAAAAAATTCCTATGCCCACGCAAGATCTATCTAGGACATGCATAGCAACGAGAGGGGGAGAGTGTGTCCACATACCCTCATAGACCGAAAGCGGAAGCGTTTAACAACATGGTTGATATAGTCGAACTTCTTCTCGTTCCGACCGATCAAGCACCGAACGTACGTCACCTCCGAGTTCTGCACACGTTCAGCTCGATGACATCCCTCGAACTCTTGATCCAGCAAAGTGTCTAGGGAGAGTTTCTCAGCACGACGGCGTGGTGACAGTGATGGTGAAGTGATCTGCGCAGGGCTTCGCCTAAGCACTACGACAATATGACCGGAGGCGTAAACTATGGAGGGGGGCGCCACACATGGTAGGAATCAATGTTGTGTGTTCTAGCGGTGCCCCCCTCATATATATAGGTTGGAGGGGAGGAGAGGCAACCAAGGGGGGCGCCTCCCAATTTGGCCTCCTCCCTTCCATATTCATCCGGAGGGGGAAGGAAGGAGGAGGGAGGAGAGATGGAAGGGGGATGCCGAATCCCTCCCCTTCCTTTCCCTCTTCTCCTCTTTCCTTTCCCCCTATTTCGGCCTACATGGGGCGCACCAGCCCCCTAGGGGCTGGTCTATCCCCTTCTTGGCCCATTAGGCCCATGTAGTTGCCGGGCGGATGCCTGGAACCCCTTCCGGTGACCCGATACGTACCCGGTACCCCCAGAACACTTCCGGTGTTCGAATACTATTGTCCTATATATGAATCTTTACCTCTCGACCATTTCGAGACTCCTCGTCATGTCCGTGATCTCATCTGGGACTCCGAACAACATTCGGCCACCAAATCACATAACTCATATAATACAAAATCGTCATCGAACGTTAAGCATGCGGACCCTACGGGTTTGAGAACTATGTAGACATGACCGAGACACCTCTCCGGTCAATAACCAATAGCAGAACCTGGATGCTCATATTGTTTCCTACATATTCTACGAAGATCTTTGTCGGTCGTACCGCAATGACAACATACGTAATTCCCTTTGTCATTGGTATGTTACTTGCCCGAGATTCGATTGTCGGTATCTTCATACCTAGTTCAATCTCGTTACCAGCAAGTCTCTTTACTCGTTCCGTAACACATCATCCCGCAACTAACTCATTAATCACATTGCTTGCAAGGCTTATTATGATGTGCATTACCGAGAGGGCCCAGAGATACCTCTCCGATACTCGGAGTGACAAATCCTAATCTCGATCTATGCCAACCCAACAAATACCTTCGGAGATACCTATAGAGCATCTTTATAATCACCCAGTTACGTTGTGACTTTTGATAGCACACAATGTATTCCTCCGGTATCCGGGAATTGCATAATCTCATAGTCGAAGGAATATGTATATGACATGAAGAAAGCAATAGCAATAAAACTTAACGATCATTATGCTAAGCTAACTGATGGGTCTTGTCCATCACATCATTCTCCTAATGATGTGATCCCTATTGATCAAATGACAACTCATGTCTATGGTTAGGAAACTTAACCATCTTTGGTTAACGAGCTAGTCTAGTAGAGGCTTACTAGGGACACGGTGTTTTGTCTATGTATCCACACATGTATCAAGTTTTCGGTTAATACAATTCTAGCATGAATAATAAACATTTATCATGATATAAGGAAATATAAATAACAACTTTATTATTGCCTCTAGGGAATATTTCCTTCACCTCCCTCGTCGGTGGTGAGGGGGGTAGCTGGATCCACGCGCGTGGATCGTTTTTACTCCCTTGTAGTCTAGGTTTTTAGGCTGTTCATCGTCTTGGCTTCGGCGGCGACGATGATGGCGCTGAATAAAGATTCTTTAGATCTTTCCCTGACAAGGCCATCGGTCCTATGGTTGGGGATGGATTTGGAAACCAGTCTGTTCAATCAAGGCGGCGGCGGTATCCTCGTGGTGGACCTGTGTCCTCGGGCTCCGCCGTTGTGACGATGTTTGCTCCAGCGTCAGCGCGGAGCTTGGGAGGTAGTCCAGGAGCAGATGGAGATTGTGGTCTGCATCGACGACATCTGGAAGACAAAGCATGTGCTGGCTTCGTGGTTCGTGGATGGCAGGTATGGTTTCCTTTTTCGGCGTCTTAGTCGTGGTGGGGTGCCAGATCTGGAGCTAGATGACGTGTCTGGGGTGTTGCCCCGGTCTGATTCATTCAATAGCAATGGCTTCACATTTGGTGAGCCAGCTTGGATTTCCGCAAAGCTGCATATCAGCGATGGAGCCGCGTTGAGCTCGGGTGAGGAGGTGATCCGTCATTCTTTTCTTCGGTGGCTGATGTGGTGGTGCCGGAGGCAGGTGACGGACGTTGGTGTCAAGCTTAGAGATGTCCTGCTATCTTTTCAGTTTTGTCATATCAGTCTTTACATGACTTATACTTTGTTCTTTATGATATGAACGAGACACGTATTACCAGGCAAAAAACACACTGGTGGGCCAGGTAGAAAACCCTTTTGCGTTAACAACTGGACCGATGGAACATCATTTGGCTCGTACCTGCATCGCTAAAACAATTGTTCATGTGTAACTAGAAAATACGTTTATTAACCACTTGGCATGAGCGGTAAGCTATATCAAAAACAATGAACAATAGAAAATACATTTATTAATTTATGAGATGTCTCATAGCCATAGAAGCAATATTTTGACTGGACTTATTCATGTCTCAAAAAAATTAATATAACCGTACTTGAAGTTGTGCTTGAAATGGAAGAACAAACAAAGATGGGATTAATACCAAACATATGCGAGAATATTATCAGCCCTTTGAAGATTCCCTCTATCTTGACTACCACTGATGAGATCCTCCACAAAGAAGAGCTCCTACGAGAATGGCAGGTGTCCAACAAGATCAATGCACACATGCATCAGAGGAGTTATATGCCAGGGTTAGCTGTTTACGCACAGTAAGACACTGAAGCATGAGCAAGAAACAACCAAAAGATTCCCAGAGGCCTAGAATCATATACATCCACACAACACGCACAGAAGAACAAAAGGCAACTTTACTTGAGAGAAAGTACTTTCAAGTTTTTTAGTGGATAAGAAAGTGCTTTCAAGTTGCAAAAACTTTGAAAAACCGACTTTATTTCCAAATCTTTAAAACTAGTTTCACTCTCTAGAAGAACCTAGAAGGCAAGCTAGAGCCTGAAGATGGTGATTTGAGGGGGGAGGGAAAGAGGGTAGCATGAAAACTGCTGAAATGTGGTGTTAAGTTACTTCGCGGCGCCTTCTTGTTCTTCTTGTTCTTGTTCCTTTTTCAGTTCTCGGGGTCGACTCATTCCTCCTGATAAATACCTACGTGTTGTTGTTTTAGCTGTACTTGGATTGTATTCCACTGCTAATCATTTCTTTGTAAGTAGTTGGAATGTGTTCCTCAACTCATTTGATTGTACTTCTATGTTCTTTTACGAAAAAAGGAAACTCAAACTCTTAGTGTCAAAATAGTATTAACCATAAGTTGAATTTTACTTTTTTGAATTTTTTGAGATTTTTTTGAGATCGATAGATATTTTATTTTTATGGAATATAAAAACAGGCGAAAACATGAACTCACATTGGGCATGGTAGGTTACTTCCAAATAAACTTCAAAACATTGCACGAAACATAAAAAAGTTATAGTATGTTGGAGATGTATCACAATCCAACAAAGGGATATGGCTTGGGTTTCTTAATGAAAGTTCCTCCGTTTGACTTGGGGGAGTGGGCCCCGCCTGGTACGACTGTCGGAGCTAAAACTGGTAGATCTTGGGTAGGGGGTCCCGATCTGGTAGCCTTGGCATGATGGTAACAGGAAGCACAATGTTTACACCCAGGTTCATGCCCTCTCGAGGAGGTAATACCCTACGTGTTGCTTTGATTGTATTGATGTGATGGGGTACAAAGTATAAGTGATCTACCACGAGATCGTATGTAAATGTGTTTGTCCCTCTACAACCCTGGCACCTCGGTTTATATATATACCAGGGGTCCCTACGGTTACACATAAGTCGGTAGTATCTAGGGGCAAACGTGTCGGGGACTATCTCTAAGTCTTGGAGTATACGCCAAGTCTTGTGTTCATTCTCTTTGGTGTTCTTGGACCAGACGGACGAGGCCCACCAGTTGATGAGCTTAGGGGGGCCCTCGACCCAACCCAAGGGACCGATAACCGATATGTCAAGCACCCCCTACTGCCAATGACCAGGTGCAATAGTAACAATGCCCCTAGGCTAGGTGCATGGTTTCTCCGTTGACGACGTTCCACTGATGGAATTATTTAATTTTCGTTTAGATCTTGGACATATTCTTAGACCCTCCCCCATTTATCCATCAAAAACAACTTGCCAAAACAAGGAGATTTGCACATCTTTGCTATTGTTAGTGATTAGTATGAAAAATTGAAGTGATATATACTAGGAAACTTCTTATGAATATAAATATTAAATTTAGGAAATGATGAGTGTAAAATGAACTCGTTGTCGTGTCAAAACCGGTAGACCTCGGGTAGGAGGGCCCGAGCCGTGAGATCGGATTGATGGGTAACAGGAGACAAGGGACACAACGTTTTACCCAGGTTCGGGCCCTCTTGGGGAGGTAAAATCCTACGTCCTGCTCTTGCTTATATCATGGGTGTATCAAAGTACATAGTTGATCTACCTCGAGATCGTAAGTTGTGGAGTAAACCCTAAATCTAGGGATGATGATAATCGATGATCCTCTACGGGCTAAACCCTTCGGTTTATGTAGGCACCCGGGGTGTCTAGGGTTACACATGTCGATTGGCATCTAGGGGATACATGCCGAACTTAATTGATATCCTTGGAGTACACGCCATGTCCTTGGTAGAGTCCGATATGATTACGCCATAGGTTCAAGGCCTCCGGAGTCCTTTCTTATCAACGGGCTGTCAGTCCAGCTCATGTACTAGGTCAGCTAGACCGGGACCCCCCTCCCCCAGTCCAAGACATTGTCACTCGTCATGAAGTAGTGTACAAGCCAATTCCCATACTCATTTGATGCTTCTCCTAACATAACAGTAAGTTCCGCTCTGATGCAACCAAACTTATTTTAAAATCATTGACATTTTGATATTCACTACGAGTTTCATGCGTGTATATTGAGCCTGTCACTAGTAATTTTGTGAACTGTCTTAGGCCGACGCAACCTCGACAACTCAGACGTAAGAGTTTCATCATTGTCGATGGTGCCCCTTGGTAGCCCACTGATTCCGTCGTTCTGAGATGGAAGTCACATAGCCTTTAATCTATGTCTTAGTCTTGCATGTGTCCTTTCATTTATTCTTCTCTTCCACCGCTATCGCAATAGTTGCATTAACATCAATGAGAAACTTGCCCACAACATTCCACGTTCTCCCTTCATCTCCCTCATCCACGTTATCAGACTCCTCCATCTCCAACACCAACCTCTTCTCTGAAAGACTTCACACTGTCAGCCTCTGACTCTCAGAGTCTCGAGATTTAATCGGGATAGAAGTTGTGTCACCAAATTTATTTTCCACTCCCGTCGGTTTCCTCTATGGGTCCAACCCCCAATCATGATATGATACTCCATCCCTTACATGACGTTCGTCTATCCTATCCCGTATGCCACCTCTCGACACCTCACCACGTCCTCTGCCCTTATATACTACATGGCTGTGCCAAGTATCCCACGTGGCAAATCGCAACACTTGAGCACTAACTTGTTTGCTCGCTGGTATCGCACACCGCAAAATCTGGTCAACTTCTCATACATGATACATCACAAGGTAGAACTTCGTTTTGTTTCCCTAATAATTGTTACATACTTCTTCATGGGTTCATTGACGTCCAACCACACTCTAGCTCTCATGAAATTCCACACACCTTCAAGTCGAGTCTCAACCTTCACCATTTTGCCGGTCTTGCGGACGATATTTGTTACCACCGACTCAAACATGTATCGACACGATAGACTCTAAAATTGTGCCCATACAACCAAGCTATTAAGTTCGATTGGTTCAAGTGGAGATAGACCGTTGTAGGGCTAAATCATGACTCTAGGTTGCTTAACAACCAAAGCCCTTCCTCCTCGTTATTTACTAAACCACCATGTTAGAAGCACTGGACCATGAATATACGCTCCTAACAGCCATGCTCTTGATCTCTTTTGTCGTGAGACTCCACACAATGCACATGTTTGCGATGAAGCCCCATGCGCAGAAAGTCATTTGTTTGTATGAACTCATGTGGCCGCCATCCACGCCCTTCGGCGACACTCATGTCTCAAACTCAAACAACACATTGCCAAACTATTTTTCCGCCGAGAGGAAAGAAAACCCTAACATCACCAGCAAGGGAAAGAAAAAAAAACCCACCAAAGGCAGAGCGCATTTTTTTGACAGCGAACACGGCAGCGGCTCGCGCCGTACACGTGAGAATCAAGCTAGCCAGGCATCGTGTTCCGATTCTTTCGCCCTAGACTTTCCCACTCTCTTCCCTCCCCCACGCGCGTGCCCGCCGCGGCGCAGCCCGTCCCGAAGTTCTCATACATCATAAGGTAGAACTATGTTTAATTTCCCTAATAATTGTTACATACTTCTTCACGGGTTCATTGACTCTAGCTCTCATGAAATTCCACACACCTTCGAGTCGAGTCTCAACCTTCACCATTTTGCCGGTCTCGCCGACGATATTTGTTACCACGGAACATGTATCAACACGACAGGCTGTGTAATTCGTGTCCATACAACCAAGCTATTAAGTTCGATTGGTACAAGTGGAGATAGACCGTCGTAGGGCTAAATCATGACTCTAGGTTGCTTAACAACCAAAGGCCATCCTCCTCATTCTTTACTCAACCACCGTGTTAGAAGCACTTGACCATGAATATACACTCCTACACATCCATGATCTTGATCTCTTTTGTCGCAAGACTCCACACAATGCACATGCTTGCGCTGAAGACCCACACGCGGTCCCTCCGGCGACACCAGTGTCTCACGCTTAAGCAACATATCGTCGAACTATTTTCCGCTGAGAGGAAAGAAAACCCTAGACACCGCCAAGGAGGGAAAGAAAAAAAAAACTCTCCGAAAGGCAGAGCGTATTCTGACAGCGAACACGGCAGCGGCTCGCGCCGTACACGTGAGAATCAAGCTAGCCGGGCATCGTGTTCCGATTCTTTCGCCCTAGACTTTCCCCACTTCCTTCCTCCACCACGCGCGTGGCCGCCGCAGCGCAGCCCGTCCCGAACCGCCCCGTCCGTCCGGACAGCAAACGGAACGGACGGCCCCAAACGCGCCCGGCCGACGCGCCTCCTCATCAGACGCGAAACACCGACGCCGCCGTGTCTGCGGAGTAAAATTCTACGCGTCCCGGCCAGGCCGGACCCGGACCGGAACCCGTCAGCCTGCGACTCCCTCCCGAATCCGCCTTCCCCAGTCAGCCCCGCCCGAAGCCACCCCTCCTCCTTCCTCCCGTCCGCCCACCTATAAACGGCGCCTCCCTCCTCCCCCCCACACATCCCGCACCCACCATTGAGAGAAGCAGCAGCACGAGCAGCACATGTCACAGAGGGCCAGCGTCCCACACTCCTCCTGCATAGCCTTCGCCCTCCATTCCCACCTCCTCGTGTCCTCTGAGATGTGCCCCAGCTCCTACTGGGAATAGAATAGCCCGCCCCCGCCCAAATCCCACACCTTTTTTTGATTTTCTTTCCCCTCTTCTTTAGATTTTGTTTCTAGATCTTTGGGGGCCTCCAATTCGTCCGTCCGCGAGGGGGAAGCAAGGACAAGATGGGCGTCAAGGGGTTCGTCGAGGGCGGCATCGCCTCCATCGTCGCCGGCTGCTCCACCCACCCGCTCGACCTCATCAAGGTCCGGATGCAGCTGCAGGGGGAGTCCTCCGCGGCGGCGGCCGTCCCCCAGCCGGCTCTCCGCCCGGCGCTCGCCTTCCAGGCCGGGGCGCACACCGTGACGCTCCCGCACGCGCCGACGCCGGTGCCCAAGCCCGGCCCCATAGGCATCTGCACGCAGATCCTGCGCGCCGAGGGCGCCGCCGGGCTCTTCTCCGGGATCTCGGCCACCATGCTGCGCCAGACGCTCTACTCCACCACGCGGATGGGGCTCTACGACATCCTCAAGAAGCGCTGGACCCAGGAGAACGCCGGCGTGCTGCCGCTGCACCGCAAGATCGCCGCCGGCCTCATCGCCGGCGGCGTCGGCGCGGCCGTCGGCAACCCGGCCGACCTGGCCATGGTGCGGATGCAGGCCGACGGCCGCCTCCCGCTGGCCGACCGCAGGAACTACCGCAGCGTGGGGGACGCCATCGCCCGGATGACGCGCGACGAGGGCGTGCGCAGCCTCTGGCGCGGCTCCGCGCTCACGGTCAACCGCGCCATGATTGTCACCGCGTCGCAGCTGGCAACCTACGACCAGGCCAAGGAGGCCATCCTGGCCCGCCGCGGCCCGGCCGCCGACGGGCTGGGCACGCACGTGGCCGCCAGCTTCGCCGCGGGCATCGTGGCCGCCGCCGCGTCCAACCCCGTCGACGTGGTCAAGACCAGAGTGATGAACATGAAGGTGGCGCCGGGCGCGCCCCCGCCGTACGCCGGGGCCCTGGACTGCGCGCTCAAGACGGTGCGGTCGGAGGGCGTGATGGCGCTCTACAAGGGGTTCATCCCCACGGTGTCGCGCCAGGGGCCCTTCACCGTCGTGCTCTTCGTCACCCTCGAGCAGGTGCGCAAGGTCTTCAAGGACGTCGAGTTCTAATGCAGTGCAGACCACCGCACGGCGCGGCGCCATGGATCCATGATGATGACGACAAGAAGCTGCCCATTGATGCCGCTGCTGCTAAGAATAACTAGTAGTACCGCCGGAGAGATTTCTCCAGTTCCTGCCTCCCATTGTATTTGGATGGATTTGATCGATTTTGAATGGAATTCTCATTTTAAAATCTTCGGCCATGAATGTCAACTTTGAGAATCTTCTGCTAGGAATTGCCAGCATTGACAATATACCAATTACTGAATAGACTATTACTGGCATGCTTTCAATTAAGTACTACTACTAATTTGAGAATTCTGAAACGGTAGTATAGTAAGCAACAAAGATGTGCTGGCAGTGCAAGCTGGAGGATTGATTAGCAGTAAGTAAGATGTGCTGCGACTTTGCCCCTCGACTTATTACAAAATACTCCACTGCTCGAGTGCGTACAATGGGAGATCTGCTCTTCTCTCGATCAGTTTTAACAAGGATATTCTTGATAGTTCCTCCACGGCTCCTTTGTCGAAAAAAGTCCTCCACGGCCCAGCGGAATATACCGTCACGACAAGCACACGCCTCAGCAGTAACAATGCCGGCAGGAACATATTCATGCCAAGTAGACACGGCAGCCACGAGAACGCCATTATCGTCCCGAATATACCCACCTCAGTTCCAACCTCACAAACGATGGGTGATGGCCGGTACCAGCAGCACATCACTGGATCCCGTATCCGAATTTTCAGCGAAAAGAAGCATCAATCAGCAACGCGTCTCCCCGGGCTGCAAAGCTACGCATGTTACCCGACCTAATTTCATGATCCCGAGAGCCCAATAATGATGACCTAATTTCCACATCAGCACACAAGTCGACATGTACCGGCCCAAGACGGACGAATTGTTCTTTGCGAAATCGACAGCCGATGCAAATGCTAAGAGCAACTCCAACGGGCCGTTTTGTCCGTTTCGGTCGGCTGCCTGCCCGCCGTCCGCCCTCTTTTAGATTTGGGCCAGCAGTGCGTTCAACGGGCCGACCCATTTTATGACCACGCGCGCTTTAGATCATGCCAGCGGCCATGCCGTCGTCCTGGTTTTGGCGCTCCAGCGCGCGGGAAAGGTTCGCGCGCGAAAGGTTCACGCGTGCACCGCGGCCGGCGCTCATTATAAGAAGGTGCTCGCTCCACACTATGTCCGCCGCCCACTCGTCTCGCCCCTTCTCACTAGCCTCGCCGCCTCTGCACCACCATGTGGATGCGCCGCCTGGGCGCTTCGGATTTTCGCGGGGTCCGCAAGCGCCGCTCCGGCGCCTTCTCCTCCGAGATCTGGTTTGGCGAGAAACGCCTCATCCTCGACATCTTCGACACCGTAGAGGAGGCGCCACGCGCACGACGCGGCGGCGTGGCGCCTCCCGAGGCCCCGTCGGGATATGAATTTTCTTGACGTGTCGAGCCAGCGGGTGCAGGATCTCGCGCCTCTCCCGCGGCTTTTCACCGACGAGGATCGTCGTGTCCACCGAAGGCGGCAGCGTCGCCTCGCCATCGCAGAGATGGACGTGGAAGCCATGGTGGTGTGGCGCGAACGCTTCCCGCAGGACATCGTCGACGAGCGCCAGTTGTACAAGCAAAGGAGGACGGAGAGGGAGGCGAGAAGGACGGAACGAGCCGCCTATCGGGAGGACAAGCGTGCGCGGAAGCAGACCGCTCAATTAAAACTGAAGCTACGAGAAACGTCGGGGTGGGACTTCGAAGACGAGCAGCATGCTGACACCTACATTCAGACATCGAAGGAGGACATTACCGAGTCGGAGTCGGAAAGCGACGAGTAGTTGGTCTTTTCTTTTATCTGTGTACGCTAGAACTATCTACATATACTTTTTCTATCGGAAAAAACGGCAGGCGGCGTCAGCGACGAAGCATGTGGGTGAGGGTGTGTTGTTTGATGTGGAGAGGCCAATGTACCACCGACCAACGGGCCGAAGGAGAGAGGGCGAGTGCGCGCGTCCGTCTTGCGTACGCGCCGACGCAAATCCGGCTTAAAAATGGGCCTGGGTCAACAGACGGACGAAAGTGGACGCGCATCCGTTTGGGTCGGCGCGTTGGGTCGACTTTTCTGTCCGCGCCGACCCAAACGAACAGCGGTGGACGAAATACCTCATTGGAGTTGCTGTAATGGGGGTGTCAACTGTCAAGTGGCAACCACCAAAAGCCGACCATAATGGTGGCGCTAAGTGCAGTTAATGTTGACAGTGCCACTCCTTTCTCTCGGGGGTGGGTGCCGTGCCGACTTGGCTGCGGGCGTTTCCACGGCGGCGAAACGGTCCGGCGATCGACCACCAGACCCGGACTTTTAAGCAACCATCAGCAATCACCATCAGGGCTTTCTAGTCGGCAAATAAACAACGAGCTCCATTGGCTCCAGCAGAGTCCGTCCGGCACTGCTGGAGAACTTATGATTTTTTTACAAAACCTAACTATCAGGATCATCATCCCCTATTCTTTAGGGAAATGGTTGTCACCCGTGGCACACAATTAGCCTGTGCTTACGTCCGCTTGCCTTTTTATTTTATTTTGCCAAGAAAAATCGAAGAAGAGAAAACAAACATATCTTGCCAGTGCAGTGCCCACGCTAAGAATGCAGCGAATGACGCTGAAGCATGTGCCATGGATTTGGACGCCAGGGAAATCTTTGCCTTTGGTGGTGCCATCCTCAGTCCGGACATGTAACAAGAAACGGAGTTTGTCAGTGAACTCGTGCTGGTGGGTTCTTGGAAAGAATCAAGAAATAAGAGATGAAAGCTCCTACAAGCCTCCTCAGAGATCAGCGATCGTGGACCGTCGGATCGGTTTGTTTGATGGGTTTTGGGTCGTCCGATCGAGCACGTAGAAGATATGGGCCGTTGGATCTGGGGCTGACACTATAGAAATGAATAGTTACTGCCTCTAACTGCCTCCACGCGCTGTTGTTTACTCCGTTTTTTCGATCGGGCCTCGCTGACATCTGGGTCCCTTCGCGGGTGGGCCGCGTTTGTCAGTGACCTTGGCTGTAGCTCCGGCTCGTTCCTCCTGTCGCGTGTATCAGCGGTGAAATATCACGTGCCACCGCACGTTATATCCTGCCCCCGCCGAGGGTATTTCGGTCTTTTCGCTTCCAGGGTCGTGCGTGGCGTGCGGCGGTTGGCTCGTGCGGCTATGGGGTGCTAGGGGGATTTGTTGGCTCCTCCCCAATCGGTGCTAGGGTTCGGCTCTCCTCACCTTCTCGCGCACATCTCTCTCTCGGTCGAGCCGCCGTCGCCTGCCATCTTCCCCGTCCGCCACCGCCGCCCCCATCCTCCCCGTCCGCCGCCGCCGCCGCCATCCTTCGCATTCGCCGCCGCCATGCCATCACCGCTGCCATCCTCCCCGTCCGCCACCGCCGCCCCCATGCTCCCCGTCCGCCGCCACCATGCCATCGCCGCCACCTACCGGACGACGCTGTGAAGGAAGAGTCCAAGAGGGAGGCGTCGCCGGTGTCGTGAACCCATGCGGGCGCAACGGCGTGTGCGCGTGCCTCCGTGGGTTCGCTCGCGGTCGTCGGAAGCGTCGTGGGTCAACTGCGTCGGGGAGGATGGGCGCGCGCCACACCGCTCTTCCCCGACACAACGACCGTCGTTCTTCCTTGGTCGGGCAGTGGTCAAGTGCTTCTTCAACCTGGGCCGCACGCTGGGAGAGGAGCCCCAGGCCGCATGCTTCTTCTTGTGCTCCATCGGGAGGGACCTCGAGGATGCCAAGGTCCACCATCCCTCTTCTTCTCTCTGTCGCTTTCTTGCTTGGATTCCATCCATTTGCTCCTGTGCAGCACGCTGGCTCGCCACGGTTCATCAGGGAGCAAAGCACCCTGGCCATCTCTCTCTCTCTCTCTCTCTCTCTCTCTCTCTCTCTCTCTGATGTCAACCTCGGTTGCTTTTTATTTTCCAGATCTGCAATGGCCTGAAGAACGAGGCAATTCTTGGAAGCAACATGTACATGTGATCTCTCTTTCACTATGATTCCAAGGTGGTTTCTCTCCATATCCCATTCCTCTCACAAAATTTTCTTTCCCTGGGCTTTGGATCTCAAAATTTACACTGATTTATGTCAGATCTAACCAGATTGAATCATTAACTGATGGAGGATTTGGATGCCCCACACACTGTAAGTCTATTGTGCCACAATGTTTATTTTTGTCCACCATCATTGTTTGCTTCATCCCTCTGGTTTGTAAGGGTGGTGATATGATAAGTGATGATGACTCTCCAGAAGTTTAAATTATTTGATACATGGGATTGGTCCAGATGATATTGACTGTAAGGATTGAACCCTTTTCTAAATTTAATTCAGTAACATGATGTGTGAAAGTCGATCTTCTATATTTGTAGGTTCCGATATAACACCAGAACTTTAGCTTTCTCGGGAATGTGACGATGGCTTCCATGAAAAAATTCATCGATGTGACTGTCGATGACCTACAGGTCCATCTCTTTCTCAATCTCGATTTTATCTTATTTTGCAAATTGGAAGTGGACTGAAACTGGTGATGCAGGACCGTAGCAGACTCGATGCGGCAACCGGGTCGCTCCTGAATGCGGTGAAGTAGTGCCACCTGGCCGGTGAAGTGGCCGATAGCAGGAAGTCTGCCGTCGACATCGTCGAGATTCGCTTCAAGGGCCTGGAAGATGCTCAACGACCAGATCGTCGTCTCGTCCTCTCCAAGAGAAGGGGCCAACTCAAGTAGGTACAGCTGCTCGCTACAACTCACTCCTCCTCTCTTCTTCTCTATTCCATGGTTGATTGTGTCAAACTTGAGCTGGTAGCTACTATTCAGATATGAAACTTAGATTTCATGTCCTGCCTCTCGGGTATGTGCTTATTGTGGTTGCAGTCCTGTCGACTGAAATGTTGTTCTTGGGGCTAAATTAATTTGGTTATCGTATCAGCTCCAAGTTTCCAGTTTCTAATTATATATGAGACATAGGCGCTTTGATGTTGGTTGTTATGGTCGATTCTTTTGTTTTTGATACTCTGCTTGCTGCGATTTGAATGCTACCTATGTTGATATATTGGTAATTGTTTGGTTGCCTCGCTTGTGGTTCTAAGATTTCTTATTTGCTTTGATTATGATGTTTGTTGTGGTTGACTTTGCTACATCTTTCTATTTCAGGACTTTGTGTTGTTGGTTGGTCTGTGTTGTTGTTTTTTATCGTCTTCAGGCGAGCCATGCTCTTTCCCCTGTATTTTGGTATCTATATACCTGCGTCCTTCTAATCTTTTTCAAACTGCCATTTCCCCCATCTGGGTTTGTTGGGGTGTTTTTCTTTTATTCCTTAATTTGTCACATGCATCTTTTACTTGCATTAGTCGTTTGTGCCTCTTTTCGAGGCTCTTACTGCCAACTGCCTTTTCGTTCATATGTCCGTGAGTGACACGATGGATCTGTGCTTGGAGGGGTGGAGACCAATGTATGTGTCGCGCAAGAGACCAACTGATTCCAAACGTTTGTTTTCTTTACTGTTCGCTATGGCAGATATCGGGCAAGCATCGTCTTCCTGTTTTGCCTGAGGTGTGCCTCAGTTGGGGCATTTTGAAATGTGCTATTATTGTCGTGGTCTTTTCTTTTGCAACATGGTAATATTTTTGTCAATTTGGAGTTGTTTGGTCTGACTATATATATGTCTTTGGTAATACCATGGATTGGAACGAAATGGTCAGCTCTGTTTATATGCCAGGAGGGCTGTGTTCTACCCTACTCTTATCATGTTAGCTGATTGTCCTGTCTCTCTGTTGGTATGCTCATGGACAATTGTATGTTATCATGTTAGCTGATTGTCCTACGTTGTATTAGTATATACTCGAATACATGATTTTTTCTTTTCTCTTTGGGTACAAATTTTATTGCTATTCTTATGCACACATGAACATGCGGCTGCGGTTCTATTATACTGTACATCAGGTTCAGTATTCACAACTATTTTCATGAGTCCAAGGATAGTTCTGTTTGGTGTCGTGTCTGTATGATTAATGTTCATGATTTAATTACAAGTGAAAACATTTGTACCATTTGAAACGCAATGGTTTTCCCCTGCATTGTGATAATTAATTTACATTTGCATTATGTAGGCTCCAAATCCTATTAAGTGTGATACGAATGGGAATGGATTATTTATGAATAAGAAAGCTTTCTTACTCCTGTAGGGTTTTATGTCGCAGCAATATCCCTGTTTTTGTTTCCCTGCAAGACTCGAGCTATATGTAATAGTGCTATAACTTTCAGCATCTCCTAAAGTACATCCTAAGTTGTACTCAATCACCACTACTATTTTAATTTCCATTGCAGCTTTCTGAAATAAGTTTATCCGTCTTGCTGAATGTTAAAAAAACAGAAGGTATCTTAAGTACAACCATAGACTGCATGCACAGTCCTTCCAAAGGAAAAAAAAATCTGACTCACTGTTTTGATTCGCAACATTGATTTTCAGATAATATAGGAGAGTGGAAGGTTCATGCTCATTTTTCTTTTTTGTATTTTTTCTTGTTCATACTTATACTATTTATTCTTGCAAATCTGTACTATTGAAATAGAAAGATCATCTTGTGTTGTTCAGACCCTACTTATCCTGCAATATGTGAATGAATGCTTATCTTGGCATCCTGCTGTAGAAAATGGTTAGCTTAGCAGCAACTATTGTGTCTTCTAATTATGTCGCCTCAAATTTGTAGGAACGCTATTGTTGCTTTGAAATGCTATTGGATCTTATAAAGATTTTTGGACCTGTTATTCATTCAACTTTGTCAGCTAGCTCACCCGTTGGAGTAGAACATCAAGCCGAACAGAGGTATGCTCTCCAACTTTACTCGGGGAAGGGAACTGGGTGTTGCTAAGAGAGATGTTTTAAAAACTTGTGTTGCTACAAGCTACTAAGGAACTCGGTCTGAGGTGGCGAGTTGGTCGCGAACTTATGTTTTGCTTATACTGGTCCTGTGCCTGATAAGGGTGTGTGTATCGAGTGTTGGCCAATTTAGTTCTGGCATGTTGAGTCCATGGACAAGTATGGATTATTCTCTTTAGCTTTAGCCAATTTAGGAGACAACCGCAGTTTTCCTGCACATTTGCATATAGTTTTAGTCGCTACGATAGTAAACTTGCTCTCAACGACTCCGATCTTACAAAATGTTAGGTCTCCTTAGTTCCAAATATGGTTTTACAGGTTCTAAAATTATTTCTTTGATGCGAGGTGCCATGCTGTGGATAACAAGGAGATTATCAAGGCGGAGCGGCGGTGTGTATGGAGCTCATAATCATCAGTTCATCACCATATGAAGCAGAAGAAATGGTATAGCTTTGCCATGGTGAGGTTCTCACCTTCTTTGCTAGTCCTTTGTTGATATGCTCGGGCTTAAGACAACTTCTGTGGCATCAAGGGTAAGGCAAGCATGAAAAATGCTCCGGTCGTCTATTATATCTTCTATGTTTTTTTGTATGTGGCATCAGTATTTATTCAATGGTTCTGATGTTTCTGTACAAAGCTGGAAATGGATAGATAGTACTATATATTATTATTGGTTGCCCATAGAGTAGGTACATGTAGGTTTCCTTGGTAATGTAAAGCTGAAAATAACCAAGGTCTTCTGAAAATCAGAAACTACTGTACCAGTTTTTCATGTCTCGGTGAATCTGGAACAACCTTAATAATTATTCACAATTGCATGTAGTCTTTCCTCTGCTCTTGTCCGGTCATCTCCTAGCTGTCTGTTGTGTGTCTTTTCCTGATTCGTTTGTCGTCTCGCAGCTGGACTTTGGCAGCCGCCGCTCCTCGGCAATCAATAGGCGGTACAACCGCTGCCACCACTCCTTCGCAGCGATGCAGGCCAGCGACGAGGAGGCTCGCAATGGTGGGGGACGCATCACCATCTGCCGGAGAGGAGAAAGGCATACCTACCCCTTAACGACTGAAATGCAGGTCGAGGGAAAACATCTGGTTAGTCTGCTTGCTGTTCTAGACATGAATCTCGCGTTTGGTTGAGTTTAGATCTAATGGGAACTGAAACTAGCTCTTAGGATATAAATGTTCTTGTATCGTTTCAGTTCCATGTACCTTTTGATTGATAATATTAAGGATATGCCTCTAAGATCTTTTTGCCAATTTACAAATGTGTTTCCATGCTTCTCTGTCTTCATGTACTGTGGTCTTTTCTATTCACTACTCAAAAAATTGGAGTACTATGTAGCCATCTCATTCCAGATTTTTTGCCACTTGTGTTAGTCTATATGGGTTTTCATAATGGTATGGTTGTAACTGTAATCTTCATTGTTAGTCAAAGTACTTATACTATTGAAATATTGTGGTTCTCTATAAATATCAACTCTCATTGGGTGACTGAATTAGACTCTGGCATGAACTACCATATTATGGTTATGTACCAAAATAAAATCTGCTTTAATCTAAGCTCTAAGACTATATGAACTACCATATTTCCTCATTTGTTGGCTAGAGTAAAAAATAGGGGCATGCTCTAACAGTGGCACATTTTATTTGCAGCACTACTGTTGGGCCAATTGATGCTAGGTGTACATTGAGATGTTTCAGAAAAATAGATCCTTGATGCCGGACATAGTGCAATGGTGAGATCCACTTATTTATGATGGAGAGGATGATTGTTAGGCTGGCATGTGGAGCTGTACTAATAAGCTATGAGAAGGTTGATGCGTGAATTATATTCTCACCATAAATAAAACACACTGAATTCTTTTGCTGACATGATATGTCCATCGGCAGGTCCTCACATCACAACACCCGAGCAAGTCTGGCAAGGCTTGCTCGCCATGGCCTACCACATCGGCGAGACGGGGCGAGCACGTGATCACCATCAGCAGGTCCTTCGTCACAACACCCGAGCGAGGAGATGTTCAGACAAAGTTATATGATACACTGCTATTGACATATGTCGTAGATGGACAGTACATATCGTTTCTCTCCATGTTACAATTTCTGTGACCTCGGCATTTGGAAGACATGTCATCCGAATCGTCTATCATGACTGAACCATTACTATCACAAGCATCTTACTTTTAGAAATTCATATGATGTTTCAGTTATCTATATTATGTGTGCCATTTGTTACCCCTGAAATATATATTATGTGTGCCCTGTCATGTTGGTTTTATTTTTGGTGCCAAAATGCTGCTGAGCATTTGGTGTGACTGATTGCACTGACCATTTTAGTGTTGTCTGGGCATATGCCATGTATTGGACACAACCATGTTATCTATAAAAGCAATTTTCCGCTTCTATGCATTAAACTGATCCATTCTCGGCAACTTTTCTCGCAATAATATATACTTTGTTTATACGCTTGGATAATAGGTTGAGCCAGGCACCACGCGCCAAGGCGCGTTGCCTATCTAGTGGACGACAAGCTATGCGAAAGAGCATACGGATGCGGAGCTCACACCGGCGAACACGCCAGTTTTTCAAGATTGGTGCTAGTGTTTTCTCATTGGCAGGCAACACCTTTAGATCAACGGAAACACTAACGCTCACAGGTGTGGCACTTCTCCAACTCGCCCACACGCCTGGATTGCTGGAATTTTATCTATTTTGGGCCTAGCCCAATAAGCAGTTTCAGAATTCCTAATAAATCCTAGAGGCCCACGCAGCCCATTCGTGCAAGGCAAGAGGTGGAACTAAAGTTTAGTCCCACATTGCTAGTTTAGAGGGAGTTGGACCTCTTTATAAGGGAGGTTCTTTCCCCACTTGTATGAGCATGAGAACAAGAGGGACATCCACGCGCGCTCCTCCTCCGCCGCCCGCCTCGCCACGCGGCGCCGCGTCGCGGGTTGCTGGAAAGATTTTTGCGAAAGTGGAGTTCGAATGCGAACGGTGCAGCCCTTCAGCTGCTGGTTGTTCGCTTCATCTCCGTCTCTTCGTTTCGCCTACTCCTCTCAGAGAGGTGCACCAGAACTTCTTCTTCCTCTCGCCACTGGTTCCAATCTCTGAGCTGCTGCTGTCTTCCTCATCCCGGCTTGCGGCGTGCACCGTGAGTCGGGACAGTAGGCCTCCGAAACCGCACCACTTTGAGTCCTGTACGGGAGAAGGGTGATAAGGTTTTTGGGGGCGCTCATAGCGACTCGACTTTTCCATCACAGACTCAAGCGACTACTTCCCGACGTCGACAACCTCATCGACGACATGGCTGGAGAGGATGTCGACCCCAAGTCCAGTGCTTCTGCTGCTGCTGTCCCGTACGTGTTCTTCCTCTTTCTGTTAGAGACCCTGCTACAGTTCCTTGTTCTAGTGTTTGCCCTAGATATGTTAGACTCCGTTTCATATATGCAACTTGCTATACTATCTGCTCTAGATGTGCTTAGTTACACTTCATATATGAAGATATTGTTTACCTTCTCTTTATCAAATCGCATGACTTGTTTTATCACTGCTATACTAGTCATGCTTTATCTAGTATTTCTGATAATATAATCATTTGGTAAATTGCTCATATTCCGAACAATCCAAAAACCTTATTATAGGCAATTTACCCGAGTGGTTTTGCTGCTCCCATGAAACCTCCTATGTTTGAGGGTATCCACTATAAGAGGTGGCGCGTGAGAGCAGTCTTATGGTTTCAAACCATGAGTTACTATGACGCCACTGTTGGCAAACCTGAAGGAGAGCTTGATGCTCAACAGGCACAAGCTTTTCAGAAAATGGATACTCTGTTTAAGGCTGCTCTCTTGAGTGTTCTTGGTGAGAACATAGTTGATGCTTATCGTCAATTGATAATGCAAAAGATATGTGGGGCCTTTTCGAGGCCAAGTTTGGGGTCTCGGATCTTGGCATCGAGCTATACATCATGGAGCAATTCTATGATTACAGGATGGTGAAGAGCGCTCCGTGGTTGAGCAAGCTCATGAGATCTGATCATTTGCTAGAGAACTTGAGCACTTCAATTGTATGCTACGGACAAGTTTGTTGCGGAGGTATTATCACTAAGCTTCCTCCTTCATGGAGGAACTTTGCTACCTTACTGAAGCATAAGAGACAGGAGTTTTCCGTCCCGGGTCTCATTGGTACTCTTGATGTGGAAGAAAAGGCGAGAGCAAAGGAGACACGTGCTTGAGGTATTGAGGGAGGATCTAGTGCCAATCTGGTACAGAAGAAGAACTTCCAGCCCCACAAGTTCAAGAACAAGGGCAAGTTTGATGGTAACGCAAAGTTTGATGGGAAGAACAAGGCTGTGCAACACACGAACTTTAAGAAGAAAAATGACAAGAAGAAAGGTGCTTGTAATGTGTGTGGGGATCCTGATCATTGGGCTCCTAGTTGCCCTAATCGCTATGACAAGCGTCACCCTGGGAAAGGCGGCAAGACCGCTAATGTTGTCATTGGAACAACGACATGAAGGATCTTTGGGTATGGTATATTTCCCACTATTCTTTTAGTATGTCATTCTCTGATTGGTTGATTGACACGGTGCTAATGTGCATGTATGTGGTGATATTTCCATGTTTTCGTCTTATCGGACCACGGGGACTTCAACCGTGTTGATGGGCAATGGTTCAAGTGCTTACATTCGTGGTGTTGGCACGGTCGATCTGAAGTTTACTTGGGAAGATCGTCTTGGTGAAGAACGTGCATTATGTCCCTCCGTCAATAAAAATCTTGTTAGCGGATCTCTTCTGTGTAGAGATGGCTACAAGCTTGTCTTTGAGTCGAATAAATTTGTAATATCCAAGTATGGAACCTTTGTTAGTAAAGGTTATGAGTCAGGAGGCCTGTTTCGTTTATCCTTATCAGACGTTTGCAATAAAGTTGTTAATCATATTTGCAACAATAGTGAATCAAATGTGTGGCATTCACGTCTTTGTCATGTTAACTTTGGTTGCATGTCGCGACTAGCGAAGTTGAACTTAATCCCTAGTTCCACCACTGTCAAGGGATCTAAGTGTCAAGTGTGTGTGCAAGCTAAGCAATCTCGTAAGTCTCACACGACTGCGGAAACGAGAAATCTTGCACCACTAGAGCTCATACATTCAGATCTATGTGAAATGAATGGTGTTTTGAAAAAAGGTGGAAAGAAATATGTCGTGACGTTAATTGATGACTCCACTAGATACTGCCATGTGTCTCTTCTTAAATCTAAGGATGAGGCTTTGAACTTTTTCAAGATCTATAAAGCTGAAGTGGAAAACCTACTTGATCGAAAAATCAAGAGGCTTAGGTCCGACCGTGGTGGAGAGTATTTTTCCAATGAATTTGATGCTTTTTGTGCGAAACATGGTATAATCCATGAGAGGACGCCTCCTTATTCACCTCAGTCAAATGGGGTGGCCGAAAGAACGAACCGTACTCTAACTGATTTGGTTAACGCCATGTTAGACACATCGGGTCTCTCCAAGGCATGGTGGGGGGAGGCGATATTGACGGCATGTCATGTCCTAAACCGAGTTCCCACAAAGAACAAAGATATAACTCCATTCGAGGAATGGGAGAAGAAAAGGTTAAAACTCTCTTATCTACGAACGTGGGGTTGTTTGGCGAAATTCAATCTTCCAATTCCAAAGAAGCGGAAGCTTGGACCAAAGACTGTGGATTGTGTTTTCCTGGGATATGCTTTTCATTGCATTGGCTATAGATTCTTGGTTGTAAAATCTGAGGTACCTGACATGCATGTCGGCACGATCATGAAGTCGAATGATGCGACTTTCTTTGAAGATATCTTTCCCTTGAAGGATATGGCTACCTCATCTAATCAGGAGATGCCTAGTTCGTCGAATCAGGAACCAGTTACAATTACCAAACATACCATTTCGATGGAACACTTTGAAAGTCCTGTGGAGGAGAACAATGAAGTTCCTATTAGGAGCAAGAAACAGAGGACTGCAAAGTCCTTTGGTGATGATTTTCTTGTGTATCTCATAGATGACACTCCCAGTTCTATTTCAGAGGCCTATGCATCTGAAGATGCTAACTACTGGAAGGAAGCGGTTCGTAGCGAGATGGATTCCATCTTGGCGAATGAAACTTGGGAGATAACTGATCGTCCTTATGGGTGCAAACCTATAGGATGCAAATGGGTATTCAAGAAGAAGCTTAGGCTTGATGGTACTAGTGAAAAGTACAAGGCTCGGCTCGTGGCTAAGGGTTATACTGAAAAGGAAGGTGAAGACTTCTTTGATACTTACTCACCTGTGGCTCGACTGACCACTATTCGAGTTCTACTTTCACTAGCTGCCTCACATGGTCTTCTCGTTCATCAAATGGATGTTAAGGTTGCTTTCCTAAATGGAGAGTTGGACGAGGAAATTTATATGGAACAACCAGATGGGTTTGTACTAGATGGTCAGGAAAGGAAAGTGTGCAAGTTGCTAAAGTCTTTGTATGGACTCAAGCAAGCACCCAAACAGTGGCATGAGAAGTTTGAAAGAACTTTAACAGCTGCAGGCTTTGTTGTAAACGAAGCTGACAAATGTGTGTACTATCGCCATGGTGGGGGCGAGGGAGTTATCCTGTGCTTGTATGTTGACGACATACTGATTTTCGGAACAAATCTGAATGTTATTAAGGAGGTCAAGGATTTTCTATCTCGCTGTTTTGAGATGAAAGATTTAGGAGTGGCTGATGTCATTCTGAACATCAAGTTGTTGAGAGACGATGATGGTGGGATCACATTGCTTCAATCTCACTCTGTGGAAAAGATCTTGGGTCGCTTTGGCTACAGTGACTGCAAGCCCTCTCCAACACCATATGATGCTAGTGTGTTGCTTCGAAAGAATCGAAGAATTGCTAGAGACCAATTGAAGTATTCTCAGATTATTGGCTCGCTTATGTACTTAGCCAGTGCTACAAGACCTGAGATCTCTTTTGCTGTTAGCAAACTGAGTCGGTTTGTCTCAAAACCAGGGGATGTGCATTGGAAAGCTCTAGAGAGAGTTTTGTGTTATTTGAAAGGTACTGTGAATTATGGAATTCACTACACCAGTCACCAAAAGGTGCTTGAAGGGTATAGTGACTCAAAGCTGGATCTCGAGATCTTGATGAGATAAAGGCCACAGCGGTTATGTATTCACTCATGGAGGTGGCGCTGTTTCTTGGAAGTCTTGCAAGCAGACCATCTTAACGAGGTCAACAATGGAAGCAGAACTCACAGCACTAGATACAACTACGGTCGAAGCAGATTGGCTTCGCCGACTCTTGAATGACTTGCCAGTTGTTGAGAAACCTATACCGGGTATCCTTATGAACCGCGACAATCAAACTGTGATCACGAAAGTGAGCAGCTCAAAGGATAACATGAAGTCATCAAGACATGTTCAGAGAAGGTTAAAGTCTGTCAGGAAAATGAGAAACTCCAGAGTTATTGCATTGGATTATATCCAAACGTCTAAAAATCTGGCAGATCCTTTTACAAAGGGTCTATCATGTAATGTGATAGATAATGCATCGAGGGAGATGGGTATGAGACCCACAATATGAGTTGTTCACAGTGGTAACCTATTCTTTGTGATCGGAGATCCCGTGAATTAGATGTGGAAGACAAGCTGTTGATCAACTGAGAGGAGAGTATCCTTACTATTAACAATACCACTCCATGAAGATGCAATACTCTCCTAATCTGCATGGCAGGTTGATGTATATCTTAATGTGTTCTAGGTGGCTCATTGAAGCAGAGATGTCGTCCTGCAGAACATCTTTTGAAGAATGCACCTATATGAGTCTGATTGTTAAACGTCGCAATCTATGAGAGTAGGGTTCTCTCTAATAAACTCATAAAAGGTCTCGGAGTATGACGCATAAGCTCCACCCACGGGGAAGACCCGCAGTAGCCACATATCGGTCAAGGCTTTATGTGAAGCTAGATTCGCAAAAAACTTGCAGTTCAAGGCCCAGTCCACTGTTCAAGTTGCTTACTAGTGTAGCATAGAGTTCTAGGTGGAAGTTCAACTTAACAGTCTCCTTTGCGATACCGGTATATAAAACAGTGTTTTGGAACCAAAGGCAAATTTTGTGTGCCTCACGGGATGCAGTGGGGATTCTGGAATTTTGTCTATTTTGGGCCTAGCCCAATAAGCAGTTTCAGAAATTCCTAATAAATCCTAGAGGCCCACGCAACCCATTCGTGCAAGGCAAGAGGTGGAACTAAAGTTTAGTCCCACATTGCTAGTTTAGAGGGAGTTGGACCTCTTTATAAGGGAGAGCATGAGAACAAGAGGGACATCCACGCGCGCTCCTCCTCCGCCGCCCGCCTCGCCACGCCATGCCTCGTCACGACGCCCCGCGGGTTGCGGAATGAGCCGAGCCGATGTCTAAATTTTTTCCACGCACTACGGGTATACGAAAGGTCACACGGAAGCTGGAAAGATTTTTGCGAAAGTGGAGTTCGAATGCAAACGGTGCAGCCCTTCAGCTGCTGGCTGTTTGCTTCATCTCCGTCTCTTTGTTTCACCTCCTGTCGCTGCCCTCTCGCCTCCTTCTCTTGCGCCTATAAAAGGGAGGTCGCTCCTCTCAGAGAGGTGCACCAGAACTTCTTCTTCCTCTCGCCACCGGTTCCAATCTCCGAGCTGTTGCTGTCTTCCTCATCCTGGCTTGCGGCGTGCACCATGAGTCGGGACGATGAGGGCCTCGAAACCGCACCACTTTGAGTCTGTACGGGAGAAGGGTGATAAGGTTTTGGGGAGGCGCCCACGCGACTCTGACTTTTCCATCACGGACTCCGGCGACTACTTCCCGACGGCGACTTCTTTCCGTCGTCGACAACCTCATCAACGACATGGCTGGAGAGGATGTTGACCCCAAGTCGAAGGCTTACGCTGCTGCTGTCCCGTCGTGTTCTTCCTCTTTACATTAGAGACCTGCTCTGTTCCTTGTTCTAGTGTTTGCCCTAGATATGTTAGACCCTGTTTCATATATGCAACTTGCTATACTATCCGCTCTAGATGTGTTTAGTTATACTTCATATATGAAGATATTGTCTACCTTCTCTTTATCAAATCGCATGACTTGTTTTATCACTACTATACTAATCGTGCTTTATCTAGTATTTCTGATAATAAAATCATTTGGTAAATTGCTCATATTTCCAACATGGATCTCCGTCGATTCAATTTTGCACGAATCTTGACATGGGAAGACAGATTTTGTGTGCCATGTAGGACAAGACCGGTGTGTGGTGTGTGGTTAGTTCACCCTCATGCCGTTTCTCCCTCGGACGGTACCGGTTGTGAGTCGGGGCGTGCGGTGGAACTGCCGTCGCGCCCGCACGCCGCACACGACTTCTGTTCGCGTCTCCCTCGACTTGCCATTCTCCCCCCTCAACCGTGATGCGGTTTAGTTACTTCCCATCTCCTTCATTACTCCCCAACCCACCATCCGCAATAGTTGCATTCGATTGGAGGAGAAAACAAGAGGAGGAGGAGGAGGCGGCGGCAGCGGAAGAGTCGACGACATTCGTGGCCCTTGCTGGTGTTCACCGGACCGGAGCGTCGTCGCTGGAGCAGCCGCAGTGACAAGGTAAGGCTATCGAAGCTTCTGTACTAGTGAAATCTGTCCCCCTTCCTCCCTGGTTTCATTCCTCTCGAGCCCTCTTGTCGTGGAATTGTCACGACAGATGTCCTAGTGAAAGGACTTAGTCATGGAGCCATCGCAACTAGGAAGAAAGAAGGGGTTAATCGGGACAAAGGACACGAGGTTTATACTGGTTCGGCCCATTGCGGTGAAGGTTCCAGTTTTGAGTGGGATTATGTATGTCTCGATAACCAGGGAGCGAATCCGCTTGACCTAGCTCTTGATTTGATGTTACCTGCCCTAAGCCGCCGCTGGGTCGTCCCCTTATATACACGGGTTAACGCCCGGCGGCCTACAGAGTCCCGGCCGGCTCATAAACAGTGTCCAACTCGGTGACTAGTTAATCTTGCCTTATAATACAAGTCATACTATTATGGCGGTTTATCACTACGAGCCTTGAATCGCCCTTGGGTTTGGGGCCCTTAACTGAACCGCCATCTTCAAGCTTGGTCTTTGGCTTTGTGAGTCTTCGTTGGTATAACCCGGCCCCTCCTGGGCGGGTCATACCTAATAGTTATATCCCTAACATTAGGCCCCAGATTGATTTGAACTGGTTCATGTCAATCTTCAATACTTAAGCAAAACCTTCTTCTCTTCTCTTGTATAAAATTTTTGTAACCCGCCATGACGTCATCCTTTGGATTTGTGGTGACCCGCCATGACGTCATCTGCCATTAATGCACATTTTCTCCGAACGTATCTCAACAGATCCTTGTCTTAATGACCATCCCGAGAAACGAGGCATCCTTGTAGTTGGATAATCATTTTTTCGGCCTCCTCATTTTTTGGCGCACTTATCAGTCTTCCCTTATAAATAGGTACGACCAGGTCTTTCCTCTTTCTCCCCTTTCCCCGTCTTCTTCCTTTCGCAACCCTACTGCCACTCGAGCTCCACCGCCGCCGTAGAGCACCTCGTCTTCATCGACCTCGGCCGCTGCATCAACCTGAATCAGTCCAGAGAACGGCGACGACCCTCCGTAGTAGATCTGCAGCTGTAAGTCGTCGCCTTCCCGCACCTCAGATCCACATTAGGGTTTGCGAGTTCCTCTGTGTTCTTCGATGTTCATCATGGATTCTCAATGGTTTCTCCATTGCGTCCTATTTTGATCTAAAAGAAGTACCGAACTCACGCGGTAGTTGTTTCGCATCCATTTCAGACGCTAGTAGATCCCCTTTTCTTGTACAAAGGCCTCTTTAGAACTGATGAACTCCTCTGTACTAGTTTGTTAGGTCTAGAATATTTTTTCTTTTCTGAGCACCCGTTGATCCAAAATAATAATTGCAATATGTGAAACCTGTTTTTGCACACTTAGTCGATGCTTGTATCTCGATAGATCCACCTAGCCATGGCGGCTCATACCACCGACTTTAATTTGAAATGCTCAATAGCTAACTTCAACCACACATGGCGGCTTAAATAACTTAAGTGCTCATGGCGGTTTAAATAATCTGACATAATTAGCCATATACCATTAGGCCCCTTTTATAAGCCGCCATCTTGAATATGATTTGAAGTATTTCTCTCCGGCTTAAATTTGAACCAGAAATTTTTATTTTGTCGTAGGCTTCCATCTTTATAATGCCGTCGAAAGCGCCCAAATCACCCGTTACATGCAATTGGGTCAAATCCATCATCACAGAAAGCACCCCTTCTGATTTTGTGAAGACTGTCTATCTGCCCAAGAAGGAAGTCATGTCCTATCGTGCTCCTGATCCAACAGAGGAAAAACCTCAACCCAAAGAGGGGGAAGTCATCGTCTCTACTGATCACATGAACCGGGGCTTTTCTCTACCCGGCTCAAAGTTTTTCAGAGATGTCCTGCACTTTTTCGACCTCCGACTTCAAGATATCGGTCCCAACTCCGTATCTAACATTTGCAATTTCCAAGTGTTCTGTGAGGTGTACCTTGGAGAAGAACCCAACTTGCTGCTCTTCAGGGAATTATTTTATTTGAACCGCCAGAATGAACGTGCCAACGGGCCTAGCTTGGAGGTTGGTGGGATCTCAATCCAGCGAAGGAGAGACTGCATTTTTCCGTATGCCGATCCACCGAGTCACCCCAAAGACTGGCACCAGACATGGTTCTATTGTCAAGATACTTCTCCGGCTGGTGAAAACCCTCTGCCCGGCTTTCGCGCCCTGCGCCTCGAGTCTACTCATCCTTTACCAGATAAGCTGTCAGCTGCTAAACGCTAGAAACTTGCCCCCACCATGAGCAAAGTCAAGGCTCTTCTGGGGAATGGCTTGAATGGCATTGATTTGGTCTGGGTTTGGCTTGCCTGGCGGGTTATTCCATTGAGCCGCCGCCCTGGTTTGATGTGCGACTACACAGGCTAGAAGAATGATCCTCTGCGGCACAGCCCTGACGGTTTACCTGATGACGTCATTAATGATAGGACAAAATCACTCCTGAATGAGAGCCTGGCAGACTGTGTCAAAGTAGGTTTGAGCCCTTTCTGCAAAGCTAACCCAACTCCAGCGGTAAGCTAGTAACTTAAGCATTTTTATTTTATACTCTCACCTTTGAGGTTTTACCTTTACTCAAAACTCTTGTCAAAATTCACAGGCCACTGACGAGTTTTGGAAAGCCAACTATGATCATGAGGCTGCAAAGAAGGTCAGAAAAGCTAAGAAAGCCGCCAGGAGAGCCGCCGCCAGGAAGAAAGGAAACAAACCCAGCGCCTCAGACATGCTTCGGCTAGAGGAAACCTCTGAATCAGAGGTAGCTCTTGATTCTCTAGGCTCCTTTTTTAACTATCTTATTGACACTGATTAACCTCAGGAGGATACAGGAGCGAGTCTTGCAGCGGTTGAAGAGGTAACTATCATTTCCTCCGACTCCGAGCCTTTGCCAAGACAGAAAGTCCGAAGAGTAACCCGGAAAGTAAGATTTTCACATCCTTTAGCTTACCAAGATCCTCAATTTCTTTTGAAGCGACAGATTCATGAGAGCCGGAGGCAGACCCGGACCAGCGAAGATGCGGAACTCTCCTCCGGCTTGCCCAATACACCAAGAAAGCGTCGGAACGAGGTCACCTCCGACTTATATCCCTTTTATCCTTTGGCGGGTCTCACTCGTCAACCACTCAATTCTTCTGACTCAAATTGTCAGGAAACTTCACCTTCCTCCGGCAAATCCATGCAGTCCAATTTGCCAGCTTTTAAAACCGCTCCAGGGTAATGATAACCTACTTATCCTGTATTCACGTCAATTTGCTACACTTGTACTGACCTTTTGATTTTATGCAGTGGACAAGCAAAGCCCAGCAAGAGGGCGAAGAAGAACAAGCCGACCGAAGAGCCGATCTTCAGTGAGCCGGAACTTGGAACAGCCGCCCCTGAAACCTCCACTCATGAGCCGCCGCCTGAGCCAGCTCATGATATACCAACGCCCACTGCTGACCCGCCTGTCAAGAAAGTCGTCGACGGTTCTGAAAACCCGGAAGTCCCTAGCCCTGCCAGGACGGATGATCCTCAAGATGCTGATGTCGAAATCACCAAGGCCGGCTTTGTTGAACCGGGGAGACCAACCGTGCTGGCGAAGTGTTCTGCCAAGGAGGAACTTCTGGAATGCCACCGAGTTAAATTTGACGTCACTGATTATACTCACATGAACATTGGCGAAGTCTTTTCTGGCTATATGAGCCAAGTGCACAATAGTCATGACACCGAAATTGATATGGTGAAGCAAATGTATCAGAAGTTTGAGGTACAACCTTTTCTCCATATTCATTTATCCTTACCGTGCCAGCCCCCAAGTCTATTGCTTATGATGAATATGCCCTAGACTTTAGAAAGAAACTTAGCAATATTAGTAACATAGTTGAACTAAAACACAGAAAACTGCAGCTTACTCCGTAGTCCCCAAGGGGCGGTTTAATCAGTATGATTGAACCGGTTCTTCATATGGTTGCACAAAACAAACTATTTAAAAAGGCTTTAACAGCAATACGCATTAGCCCCCAAGTGCCAAATACTCTTGCTTGCAAAGTGATTGGGACTTACTGTCATGAACCGCCACTTTAAAAAAAATTCTTCAGCACACATTAGCCCCCAAGTGCCAAGTGTTATTGCTTGCAAAAGACTCGGGACTTAATATTACAGCATGATAATCCTCACCTTTTGACCCAATATTTGTACAGACCACCACTAGTCAATTTGAATCGGAAATATCTGACTTGAAGAATCGCCTGGAAGCACAGGAGATTGAGACCCAGAAAGCCAACTCCAAATTCGAGTTCAGTGTATCTGAACAAGAAAAACTGAAGAAGGGCTTTGAAGTGGAGAAGGTAGAAGCGGCTCTTGCAGAAGCGACCACCGAATTATCCGGTTTAAAACGCCATATATCTCAGATGGTATCAGCAATCTTTGGTAAGTCACTCTGCAAGTGTTTAGATACGTGAATCTTTCTAAGAAGCATATCAATTATCATCAACTCACCTGACATTATAATGCAGGCCCCAGGAGCTCAAATCTTAACCAGAGTATGCTGATAAAGCTAAAGGCGGTTTATACGCTGGTGGAGCAACTCTACACCGGGTCTCAGGATGCCTTAGTTGCAGTGGCCCTGTCAAATGAAGTTCCCACCCTCCTGTCAGATGTATTAAAGCGGCTTGCTGTGCTACCTCAGCGGTTTAATGAACTAAGGCGATCTTCTGCGAGAGCCGGAGCCGTAACTGCATTAAGCCGGGCCAAGGCGTGGCTACCGGAGCTAGACCCGGCCGACATCGCCATCGGGTATCCAAGCCTTAAAGAGGACGGTACACCGTTTGGACAGGAGGACTTCACCACTTGTCTTAAGGAAATACGCCCTGTGGCCACCCTGATTGCTAATGACACGGATCTTACCAAGTATCATCTGGGTTATGACGCTAAAAACCGGAGGATTCCAACGCCGCATTATGAAGTGGTCAGCCTGATCCCTCCAATTCGTAAGCATACCTTCGCCCCTGAAGTTGAAACGGCTGGATTAATTGATGATGAAGCGGAATTCGAAGCTTTGAATGACATTGACTGGTCATCATCAACCTTCCAGGACAGGGAATAGGATGGAGGAGCGGAAAGGGATGATCCGGAAGCTTCAGGACAACCACACAATTGATCCGTCGGGCGGCTCATATTTATGCTTTGCTGAAAAACATTGTTAATCATTTGGACTCGGGGAGTCATGTAATAGAGTAGACATAACGTGGTTTTGCTGTGCCTTTGTGCACGTGTTTGGTGCTCAATATTGTTAAGCCGCCATCTTATATTCATCCATATTATGCTTATCATCTATTTTCCTTATGCTTAAGAAAACTTTTACACTGTCCTGCATACAGAAATAAATCACCAGACCCTTGGCGGTTTACCGCAGGGTGGGTCATATATAGAACCCGGAATATGCAAAAGAGTCATAGATAAACCGATTATCATATATAGCTTTGAAATATAACCATAATATCATACCTATGATCCTTTGATTTATACTGCCGGTTTATGTGACCCAAACAGTAAGGGTGACAACCCAATCTTGTAGAAGCTGGTACTTCCACACATATGATTGTTATATGCTGGTGACTTATTGACTAAGTCCAAGCTGGGTTAAATAGAAGCCACTCATTAGACGCTTCCAACATGATCAAAAAGAAGTCTCAAGACAAAAACTCAAAAAGAAACAGTTTGCAGAAAACATCAAAATAAACAAAATTTTGAGGCTTCCGATTCAAATACGATCAGTAAACCATTCCAAAGGGGTTAAGCTAGGATTCGAATACGACCATGTAGCCCCCAGTGGCGTTGGCGTTGCGCCGATCAAGAGGGTACCGACAGCTATGTTCTCTTTGGTTCGAATACGACCTATGTTTGAACAGGAAGCCCCCAAATGACCTCGAGAGTTTTTTAATGACACTGATTCAAATACGATCAATGTCGGACCCAAAATGGGTTGAGCTATGATTCAGGTACGATCAGGAAGCCCCCAAACGAGTTTGGCAGTGTGCCGATCAAAAGGGTATCGACAGCTATGTTCTCTTTGGTTCGAATACGACCTATGTTTGAACAGGAAGCCCCCTAGTGACCATGAGGTGTAACGGCTAGATTCGAATATGATCATGAGCCGGACCAAGAGAGTTAAGCTGGATTTGAATACGATCAGCCCCCAACTGGTCGTTTATGTTTAAAATAATAAGAACATATGATCATTGAGGATGAAAAGGACAGAGGTCCTGCTTTATTACTTATCATAATATATACATTTCATAATATGTACATCATGAGGCGGTGGCTCAAGTGTAGTAAGGCGAAGATGAGCAATGTTCCACGGCGGCGGGTCTCCTCCTCCGACTTACGTGAGTCTTTGTGCTCTCGAACATCGATAAGGCAGTATGAACCGTTGTTCAGGTTCTTGCTGACCACAGAGGGTCCTTCCCAAGGTGGGGATAGCTTGTGCATATCGGACTGATCCTGGATGAGCCGTAGCACCAAGTCACCTTCTTGAAAGGTTCCGGACTTAACCCGGCGGCTGTGATAACGGCGCAGGTCCTGCTGGTAAATCGCCGAGCAGGCTGCTGCTAAGTCACGCTTCTCATCCAATAGGTCAAGTGCATCCTGACGAGCTTGCTCATTATTAGCTTCAACATAAGCTGCCACTCAGGGCGAGTCATGACGGATGTCACTCGGTAGAACCGCCTCTGCTCCGTAAACCATGAAGAAAGGCGTATAACCCGTAGATCTGTTAGGTGTAGTATTGATGCACCAGATCACAGAAGGCAACTCCTCCACCCAACAACCCGGCGTCCGCTGTAAAGGGACCATGAGACGGGGTTTTATGCCTTTCAAGATCTCTTGATTGGCTCTTTCAGCTTGACCATTGGATTGAGGATGAGCTATTAATGAAACATTGAGCCGGATATGCTCACGTTGACATAACTCTTCCATGGCACCCTTGGACAGATTAGTACCATTGTCAGTTATGATGCTGTGTGGAAAACCAAAATGAAAGATCACCTTCTTCATGAATTGAACCGCTGTAGCTGCATCACACTTACTGACCGGCTCTGCCTCAACCCACTTTGTGAACTTATCAACCGCCACCAGAAGGCGTGTCTTTTTATCTTTGGACCTTTTGAAAGGCCCAACCATATGAAGCCCCCAGACTGCAGACGGCCAAGTAATTGGAATCATCCTCAATTCTTGAGCCGACACATGAGCCCGTCGTGAGAAGACTTCTGACAACTGTCACATTTACTGACCAAATCTTCCGCGTCAGCATGAGCCGTTAGCCAATAAAATCCATGACGAAAAGCCTTGGCCACAAGGGATTTTGACCCGGCATGATGGCCACAATCACCTTCATGAATCTCACGAAGAATTTCTTGACCCTCCTCAGGAGAAACACAACGTTGAAACGCCCCAGTAACACTGCGATGATGTAATTCCCCATTGACAATCGTCATTGACTTAGACCGCCGGGTTATCTGCCTATCCAATGTTTCGTCCTCAGGCAATTCGCCCTGGGTCATGTAAGCCAAATATGGCACTGTCCAATGGGGTATAACATGAAGTGCCGCCACCAGTTGTGCTTCCGAGTCAGGAACAACCAAGTCTTCCTCTGTAGGCAACTTGACAGAAGGATTATGCAAAACATCTAAGAAAGTGTTAGGTGGCACCGGCTTAAGCTGAGACCCCAACCGGCTTAAAGCATCGGCTGCCTCGTTCTTTTTGCGATAAATGTGTTCCACCTGGTAACCTTTGAAGTGTCCAGCAATTGCATCAACTTCACGGTGATAAGCCTCCATGAGAGGATCCTTGGAATCCCACTTGCCTGATACTTGTTGAGCCACCAAATCTGAGTCGCCAAAGCATCTTACCCGGCTTAGGTTTCTCTCCTTAGCCATCCGAAGACCATGGAGCAAGGCCTCATACTTAGCTGCATTGTTAGTACAGGGTAACATCAACTGGAGCACATAACAAAATTTGTCACCTCGAGGGGAAGCTAGTACAACTCCAGCCCCCGAGCCTTCCAATTGCCTGGATCCATCAAAATGAATAGTCCAATATGTGTTATTCGGCTTTTCTTTAGGCATCTGCAGCTCTGTCCAATCGTTGATCAAGTCCACCAGTGCTTGAGATTTAATAGCAGTGCGTGGTACATACTTTATACCATGAGGCCCAAGTTAAATGGCCCATTTGGCGACTCGTCCTGTGGCTTCTCTGGTTTGAATGATATCGCCCAAAGGAGCAGAACTGACCACAGTGATGGGGTGACCCTGGATGTATTGCTTATGCTTCCGGCTTGCCATGCACACCCCATAAACAAGTTTCTACCAATGTGGATACATTTGCATGGACTCAATAAGCACCTCACTGATGTAGTAAACCGGCCGTTGAACCGGATGCTCCTTGCCAGCCTCCTTGCAGTCCACCACAATGGCTACACGGACGGCACGTGCGTTAGCAGCCACATACAGCAATAAGGGCTCCTTATCAATAGGGGCAGCAAGGACCGGTGGCTCAGATAACTGTTTCTTCAAATCTTCAAAGGCAGCGTTAGCAGCATCACTCCAAACGAAGTTGTCTGTCTTCTTCATCATCTGGTACAGTGGTATGGCCTTCTCACCTAACCGGCTTATGAACCGGCTTAAAGCAGCAATACGGCCCGCCAGACGCTGATCGTCATTGATACATGCTGGCTTAACCAAAGAGGTGATTGCCTTAATCTTCTCCGGGTTAGCCTCAATGCCTCTATTAGAGACCAAAAAACCCAAAAGCTTGCCAGCTGGCACTCCAAAAATGCACTTTGCCGGGTTAAGCATCATCTTGTAGACCCCGAGATTATCAAAGGTTTCCTTCAGATCATCTATCAAGGTCTCCTTCTCTCTAGACTTCACCACAATGTCATCCACATAAGCATGAACATTGCACCCAATCTAATTGTGGAGACAGTTCTGCACACATCGCTGATAAGTCGTCTGGGCACTCTTAAGCCCAAAAGGCATAGACACATAACAGAAGGCTCCAAACGGAGTGATGAAAGCCGTCTTCTCCTGGTCCTTAACTGCCATTTTGATCTGATGATATCCCGAGTAAGCATCCAAAAAGCTTAAACGCTCGCAACCCGCCGTAGCATCAATGATTTGATCAATACGGGGAAGAGCAAAAGGATCAGCCGGACAAGCCTTGTTTAAGTCCATGTAATCCACACACATATGCCAGGTACCGTTCTTTTTGAGCACCAGTACTGGGTTAGCCAACCACTCTTGGTGAAAAACTTTAACAATAAACTCGGCCGCCAAGAGCCGGGCCACCTCCTCACCAATAGCTTTACGCCTCTCCTCATTAAACCGCCAAAGAAACTGCTTGACCGGCTTAAATTTTGGATCAATATTAAGAGTGTGCTCAGCGAGTTCTCTCGGTACACCCGGCATGTCAGAAGGTTTCCATGCGAAGATGTCCCGGTTCTCACGGATGAACTCGATGAGCGCGCTTTCCTATTTGGCGTCCAGATTGGCACTCATGCTGAACTGCTTAGATGAATCGCCTGGAACAAAATCAACAAGCTTGGTTTCATCAGCTGACTTAAATTTCATCACCAGCTCATGTTCCGTGGTTGGCTTTTTCAAAGACGTCATGTCTACCGGGTCAACATTGTCCTTGTAGAACTTCAACTCCTCTGTTGCGAAACAGATTCAGCATAAGCAACATCGCCTTCCTCACATTCCAAGGCTATCTTTCGACTCCCATGCACTGTGATGGTGCCCTTATGACCCGGCATTTTGAGCTGCAGGTAAACATAACACGACCGCGCCATGAACTTTGTGTAAGTCGGCCGTCCAAACAATGCGTGGTATGGGCTATGGATTTTTACAACCTTAAAGGTTAATTTCTCAGCCCTGGAATCATGCTCATCACCAAAGGCTACTTCCAGCTCAATCTTACCTACTGGGTACGCCGACTTACCGGGCACCACTCCATGAAAAACCTTGTTGGATGTCTTAAGCTATTTATCAGTCAATCCCATGCGACGAAAGGTCTCATAATAGAGGATGTTGATACTACTGCCCCCATCCATGAGCACCTTTGTGAATTTGTATCCGCCAACTTGAGGTGCCACCACTAAGGCCAAATGACCCGGATTGTCAACCGGGGGAGGGTGATCCTCCCTAATCCATATAATAGGCTGCTCAGACCATCTCAGATAACGAGGGACTTCCGGCTCAATGGCGTTTACAACCCTCTTATGAAGCTTCTGATCCCGTTTGCATAAACTGGTGGTAAACATATGATACTGCCCACTATTCAGTTGCTTCGGGTTACTCTGATAATCGGATTGTTGTTGTTGGTGACTCCTTGGCCGGATTGTTGATTATAACTATCTTGATTACCTTGAGGGCCCTGGCCATGAAAGCCACCACCGCCTGAGCCGCCGCCCGGGCCATGAAAACCGCCACCACCTGAACCGCCTCCCGGTCAATGATGGCCGTCGAAAATGTTAGAATTCTTGAAAACCTTCATGATCGTACAGTCTTTCCATAGATGAGTAGCTGGCTTCTCCCGGGTGCCGTGCCTTGGACATGGCTCATTCAGCAACTGCTCAAGGGTAGGACCTGACCCACCAGACCGAGGACATGGCCTCCCCTTACGTCGTTGATTATTACCCTGTGTATAGCCACAAACTTTGAGCTACCGTCAGCCTTTCGTTTATTATTACCTCCTTGATTCGTCGGGTTATGCTGAAGACCCTTAGCGTTGCCGTTCTTCTTTCCCTTCCCTGTCTTCTGTTCGTCAGACGCGGGATCCTTGGTACTATCAGAGTCGACATATTTGACTAGAGCCGCCATCAGCTGGCCCATGTCATTGCAATCGCATTTGAGCCACCCCAGCTTCTGTTTTAGAGGTTCAAAATGGCAATTTTCTCCAACATTAAGACTGTTGAGCCGGCATCCATCTTATCAGATGAATGTATTATCTCCTTCACCCGGCACACCCAATGGGTCATAGACTCACCTTCCCCTTGCTTGCAATTAGTCAAATCCACAATCGACATAGGCTGCTTGTATGTGTCCTTGAAGTTCTGAATAAACCAGGCCTTTAACTCGGCCAGGACCCAATGGAATTAGGTGGCAGTCCCTTTAGCCAAGTGCGGGCCGTTCCATCCAGCATCATAGTGAAGTACTTGGCCATTGCTGCGTCACTGACCTCTAACAGTTCCATGGCCATCTCATAGCTTTCAATCCACGCCCCAGGCTGCAAGTCAGCTGTGTAATTTGGCACCTTCCGAGGTCCCTTGAAATGCTTGAGTAAATGTTCTACGCAGAGCCGGCACCAAACAAGGAACACCGCCAGTTCTTGTGGCCACACCTGCCTCAATAGAAGTCATCGGATAAGCCGGGAAGGTTTGGTGAGCCGCCTGCTGAGCCGCCTGCTCCATCGCCTGCTGAGCCGCTCGCTCAGCCTCTTGGCGTACCCTATCCTGATTAGCCAAGTTAGGGGCTCCATCTCGCACCGGGTCTCGCCCACCTGGCTGATCACGACACCGGACATTTCTTGAAACTGCCACAGAGTCCATATGCCTACTGTAACTCGGGCTCCGGCTTGGACGACGGGTCGAATTAATCCTGTCTCGACTGTAAGAGTATGCCTCCTGCTGTACCAGAGCTGTCTGAAGATGTTCTCTGATCCTTCGTGTTTCAACCGCCGTTGGAGAGTCCTCCTCCACTGGGAGAGCCGCCAATCGCGCCACCGCAACGATCATGTTCTCCAGCGGGTTAGAATAATGACCCGGTGGCGTTGGCACGCACATACTGAGGTGGAGAAGTGTTCACTCGGGGAGGTTCCGTCACCCGTGGTTGAACCGGCGCCCCAGCTCCGGGCGTCGCAGCCGGGTTTACCTCTGGCGGACTACTGGGACCTGCACCGGGTGTGCGGAAGAGATTTCTAGGATCGTAAATCAGAGGCAGACGGGATTGAGACTTCTGGTGCCTTCTCCTCATGACCTCATTTGATGCGTTTAGGTCCATCGTAAGTTGGAACGCTTCTGATTGAAGCTGCTGGGCTCGAGCATCCAGAGCCGCCCGCTCCGTAGCCAATCTGGTGCCCTCAGCTGCTAAGTTTTCCTTGGCTTGTGCTATCTCCTCACATAACCAAACCACCTCTGCATCATGCTCAGCCTGATCCGCCGGATTAACTGTGGCGGTTAACAGGGTTGTCAGCCTATCCGTGAGATCAATCAGCACCTGAGCTGGCAGGCGCACATGGCCTCCTGCCCTGGCTGCCGCTGACCAGAGGTTATTGCTGCCACAGTCATAGAGTTTTGACCTGGTTGAGTGCCGGCCATGAAGATCCCTACTCTGCTTGGCGGCTCAAAGGGGTCCGGAATACTGCTGCCATCGGAACAGCCCCCAAGCCCGCCGTCTTGTAGTTGATACAACGAATCCGTCTCTCCCATGGACGACTCCCCGTCAGAATAGATGGCCGTCTCACCGCCAGACATGGATCCTTCAGGAAGTTCCCCTCCATGGATGCATCCCACGAAGGCACGCTTCATGGCGGGCAGAGCCTGGGCGGGTCTCGCATGCTGAACCGTCTCGACGATGTCAGTGCAGAAGTCCGGCTCAGGGCCCGGCTCACTGATCCGGCCGATGAAGATGTGAATTCCGCCGAAGGGGACCCGGTACCCGTACTCGATTGAGCCGGCGTCGGGGCCCCGGCCTGCGTCGTCGATGTAGAGCTTGCCGTGACGACTCTTGGTCATCTGGCCCATAGCGTATCCCTTGAGCCCTTTGAAGCTGCCCTTCAAGAACTCAAATCCACAGTGCGCTGGCCCCACGGTGGGTGCCAACTGTCGTGGAATTGTCACGGCAGATGTCCTAGTGAAAGGACTTAGTGGTGGAGCCATCGCAACTAGGAAGCAAGAAGGGGTTAACCGGGACAAAGGACACGAGGTTTATACTGGTTCGCCCCCTTGCGGTGAAGGTAAAAGCCTACGATCTAGTTTTGAGTGGGATTATGTATGTCTCGATAACCAGGGAGCGAATCCGCTTGACCTAGCTCTCGATTTGATGTTACCTGCCCTAAGCCGCCGCTGGGTCGTTCCCTTATATACACGGATTAAAGCCCGGCGGCCTACAGAGTCCCGGCCGGCTCATAAACAGTGTCCGGCTCGGTGACTAGTTAATCTTGCCTTATAATACAAATCATACTATTATGGCGGTTTATCACTACGGGCCTTGAATCGCCCTTGGGCTTTGGGCCCTTAACTGAACCGCCGTCTTCAAGCTTGGTCTTGGGCTTTGAGAGTCTTCGTTGGTATAACCCGGCCCCTCCTGGGCGGGTCATACCTAATAGTTATATCCCCAACACCTCTCGAGATTCAGGCGGATTCGTGGCGCTCCGGTGTCCCCGTCGGCGAGGGAGTGGCGTGTGTTCCATTTAGGGCGGGTTTGCGCAGTTCCGTCGCCGTCGAGGTGGTAGTCAAGCCGGTGAGGCTCGCCCGGTCGGTAACCGCCTCTCTATGTACAAGAAATTAGATGCCTGCATTTCCCCGTGTGAGAGATTAGATGCCTTTTCTTAGTTCTGATCTGTCTCGAAGGCTATGGTCATCACTGTTTTAGGGCGATTTTGTTGTTGAATTGAGGGTATGATAGTTGTGTATGAACCCTTGATCTATTTAGGTCCATTTCAATGTGTAGGATAATGACAGTCATGGCAATTTCAACACACTTGTTTTATGCACAACTATCCTCATTGATGGCAACTAATTTTCTGAAACAACTATGTCAGTTGCCATGTCATATGTAGGATACTGTCAGTTTACGGGATCCAACTCAGGGAGTGATAGTTGTGTATGATCCCTATATCTAAGTGTGGATAACGGCAGTCACGACAATTTCATTGCATTTGTTTACCTACAACTTCTAAGTGGCAACTAGTTTTGTGATTCATCTATGGCAGTTGCCATGTCATATGTAGAGTAATGGCAGTTTGTCTGTACCATGTACTCACTTCGTTGCCATGCTGTATTGTGATGGCACAATACATCTGATTGCATCACATGGCAACTCATTTTTTTCGAGGGCAAGGTATGAGTTGCCACATTATACGTTGTAGACTGGCAGTTTGTCTGTTCTATTTGAACTGCCTCAGTTGCCACATCTTTTGTTTTGTTAACATGGCAACTTGGACCTATTAGATGTGACATGTACTTTCATTAAGCCAATGTGTTAGTTGCCATTACATGTTGGACAATGGCAGTTGGGTGTTCCACTGTACTGCCTTAGTTGCCACATTGTGTAGTGCCAACATGGCAACTTGATTCTGCTACATGGCAACTGATTTCTTAACAAGCACACACATATCCATTTGCCATGTTTCTGCACCTGTCTTTCCATTCGTTATTTTTTGCCTATATGTTTAGCACATGGCAATTACCTCCTTTCACATGCTAAAAGTTTGGGGTAAACATCGCAGTTTTCATTTTTGTTATCGATGAAATCCAGTGAATTGTTACTTCGTGCATCTCTTTTCCGCATCTGTCGGCCGTGTTTTCATTTTACACCACTGGCGGAGGACCCCGGTGGGCAAGGTGTGGCAGCCGCCACACCTTGATTCCGAGCGAAAGAAAATTTATACTTATGTATACGCTCGATCGACGGCTGGCTAGAGCCGGAAAAAATCACTGATAAATGGAGAAGGCCGTCGCTGCTTTATGGGCCACGCAGCCACATATAATTAGGCCTAACCTAAGCGGCTAAGCGAGCGACTTCACGGCCAGCAAGACACGAACGAATCGAGCGCAGCCAGCGCCCCAATCCAATGCACGCACGCACACAACCAGTCGCCAAGAACCCTTGCTAGAGCAGCGGCGGCGACGGCCAGGACCAGGCGGACGATGGAACGGCGGAGCCGCAGAGGGCGGCTGTGGATGTCGAAGGCTGTGGCTGCGGCCTAGCGGATGGCGGCAAGGCAAGAAATCTCTCGTGTTTGCTCTTCTCTTCTTCTGTTGTTATCTTGAGAACATGAATGCTGTTGGACATTGCTTGTTTGTTACTCGCGATCGATGTTTCATTGTTTCTTATTGTTTTTGATATGGAAACAATTGTCAGAAGGTGGAAAGCAGGGTGGTTCTCTTCATAAAAAGCTCAAAAAGGATAAGCTTGTAGCCTACTATCTCTTAATAAAGTGCAAGCCAGTAGAAGATGGAGAGGAAGGGGAAGGGCTAGCAAAGGGGAGAGGTATATTTTCTGAATTTTAGTAGCATTTTATATTTTAGAATAGCTTCTAATATGTAATGTAGTGATTTTAGTGACAATTTAATGTAGTGAATTGCAGATTTGACAAGATATTTTTGAAGTACTTGGTAGTGGCAGTGGCTCTTGAAGGAAATATGCCCTAGAGGCAATAATAAAGTTGTTATTTATATTTCCTTATATCATGATAAATGTTTGTTATTCATGCTAGAATTGTATTAACCGGAAACTTAGTACATGTGTGAATACGTAGACAAACAGAGTGTCACTAGTATGCCTCTACTTTGACTAGCTCGTTAATCAAAGATGGTTAAGTTTCCTAGCCATTGACATGTGTTGTCATTTGATGAACGGGATCACATCATTAGAGAATGATGTGATTGACTTGACCCATCCGTTAGCTTAGCACTATGATCGTTTAGTTTATTGCTATTGCTTTCTTCATGACTTATACATGTTCCTATGACTATGAGATTATGCAACTCCAGAATACCGGTGGAACACTAAGTGTGCTATCAAACGTCACAACATAACTGGATGATTACAAAGATGCACTACAGGTGTCTCCAATGGTGTTTGTTGGGTTGGCATAGATTGAGATCAGGATTTTTCACTCCATGTTTCGGTGAGCTATCTCTGGGCCCTCTCGGTAATGCACATCACTATAAGCCTTGCAAGCAATGTGACTAATGAGTTAGTTGCAGGATGATGCATTATGGAACGAGTAAAGAGACTTGCCGGTAACGAGATTGAACTAGGTATTGAGATACCGACGATCGAATCTCGGGCAAGTAACATACCGATGACAAAGGGAACAACGTATGTTGTTATGCGGTTTGACCGATAAAGATCTTCGTAGAATATGTAGGAACCAATATGAGCATCCAGGTTCCGCTATTGGTTATTGACCGGAAGTGAGTCTCGGTCATGTCTACATAGTTGTCGAACCCGTAGGGTCCGCACGCTTAACGTTCGGTGACGATCGGTATTATGAGTTTATGTGTTTTGATGTATCAAAGGTAGTTCGGAGTCCCAGATGTGATCATGGACATAACTAGGAGTCTCGAAATGGTCGAGACATAAAGATTGATATATTGGACGACTATATCGGACACCGGAAATGTTCCAGAGAGGTTTCGAATAAAATCGGAGTGCCAGAGGGTTACTGGAACCCCCCGGGAAGTTATTGGGCCCTTAGTGGGCTTTAGGGGAGAGAGAGGGCAGCAGCCAGGAGGTGGCACGCCCACCAAGGAGTCCGGGTGGACTAGGGAAGGGGTGTGGCCCTCTTCCCTCCCCTCCCCTCTCCTTCCTTCTCCTCCTAGTTGGACTAGGAAAGGAGGAATCCTACTCCTACTAGGAGGAGGATTCCTCCCCCTTGGCGCGCCCATGATGGCCGGCCGGCCTCCCCCTTGCTCCTTTATATACGGGGGCAGGGGGCACCCTAGAACACACATGTTGACAGTTGTCTTAGCCGCGCACTACAAAAAAAAGACACTTCCGTGATGATACGTGTTTGTCACAGTAGGTCACGTTTTCTGTCATGCATGTACATCCATGAAAAATTTATGACAGAGTCAAGATAGTCATACATGTGCTGTCGTAGAAGTGTTCCATGACATTACCAAAATTATCATCACAGAAGTGTCCACTTTCATGACAATAAATCGTGCATCATGGAAGTGCTTTCGTCAAGGGTGACCGACACGTGGCATCCACCGTAACGGGACGCCGTTAAGGTATCGGGTCCGGTTTTTGATCCGATAACCCGCTAACAGCCCGAACCAATGAGGATTTTCCACATGTAAAATTCTCATTGGCAGGAGGAAACATGTGTTGGCTCACCGTTGGGACAGATGTCATCCGTTCATTGGGCATGAGGCACCTATGATACGTCGACACGTGGCACGGCCCAACAGAGGCCCATTCCGGTGAAAAGGCCGACCCGTTTGACTTGGTCAAAAGGTAATGGGCCGGCCCACAGAAAGCCTGTTAACGGCCTATTCGTATATAGCCCATTTACGACCCGCTAACTCACGACCCATTACGGCCTATCCGAATTAAGCCCAATAGCTTCATCTGGGCCTTCCAATATGATTCCAGCCCGTTGTAACATCCGGCCCATGTATGGCCCATGATGTCTTTCGGCCCATACGAGACCATTTGTAACTCTTGGCCCATTAATGGCCCATGGTGAATCTGGCCCGCAATGAACAGTGTACCCCTTTATACCCATTAACGGCCCATTATTCCATTGGGCCGTTTCCAACATGTGTTATCTTTCAGCCTACTCAGGGCCCATTTATTCTTGGGCTCATTTCCAGCATTCGTTTACTTACGACCCGTCATTGGCCTTTTCTCCCTGTGGGCCAAATTCTGCCGCGGTTACAATCGGCCCGTTTGCAGCCCGTTACTTCGTTGGGCCGTTTTCATAACGTCATCAAATACGGCCAATTAACGACGGCCTATTATTGTCGGCCCATGAACGGACGATTCCAAATCTAGCCTGTTTACGGCCCATAATGCGGTCTGTTATTGGCCCATGTTTGGCCTATCAATCATACGACACGTAGAAGGCCCATTGATGCTACGGCCCGTAGAAGGCCCATTGATGCCACAGCCCGTATAAGGCCCATTCTTTCTACGGCCCTAAGAAGGCCCATTGTTTCTATGGTTCGTAGGAGGCCCATGGTAACTACAGTAAATATGTAGCCCATGGTTATTGTGGCCTATTTTTTAAAAATAGGTTATTGCGGCCACTAGCAAACCGCGGAAAAAGAACTGCACTGACTACAAGCAAACAAATAAACAAGACAACAAGGAAATAAATAAGCAAGCAACTTACGCTAGGCTATCACGGCTATTACACATATTACATCCACTGGGCATCAAAGTTCGCCACCAGTGCAAATATAGGGAATAAAGCAGCATATCATATACATTGGTTGTCAAAGTTGGCGACTAGTGCAAATAAACGCCACAGCAAAACAAGTCCAGAACTAAAACCACTTTAGAAGAGCTCAAGAAACAATATCCTGGGTACCCATAATGCTGGCAAGATGCTTAGCAAGCTTATTAACTTTCTCTTGTTTGCTCCTAAATCCTCCAAAGACTTGTGTTGCACCGTAAAGTATGCATCTGAATTTTGCAGGACTTCCTCAGTCCTTCGGCTTCCTATCGCATAACATCTGATCGATGTCTTTCAACTTGAAGTTGAGACTCAAGAAGCCGAACTGATTCAGGCAGCAAGTTCAAAGAGCTGGTGCCAACAGTAGTAGCCAGTAACTCGAACACTACATCAAGACAGGACTTTGGGGTTGTCTCAGTGTCTTCAATTAGTTTTTATCAGCTTTCTTGGAGACCAACAGGGATGTCTCACTGATAACCCACAAGTATAGGGGATCAATTGTAGCCTCTTTTGATAAGTAAGAGTGTCGAACCCAACGAGGAGCTAAAGGTAGAATAAATATTCCCTCAAGTTCTATCAACCACCGATACAACTCTACGCACGCTTAACGTTTACTTTACCTAGAACAATAATAAAGCTAGAAGTACTTTGTAGGTGTGATAGGATAGGTTAGCAAGAAAATAAAGAGCACGTAAATAAAACTAGGGGCTGCTTAGATAAAGACACAACTAAAGTAAATATAGCGAGTGTGGAAAAGTGGTGGTAGGAGTTGTGGAATTTTCCCTAAGCAATTGACTATGTTACTAGACCGGTAATCACTATTGCAATTCTATTTGAGGGAGAGGCATAAGCTAACATATCATCCCTTACTTGGAATTCTATGCACTTATGATTGGAACTCTAGCAAGCATCCGCAACTACTAAAGATTCATTAAGGTAAAACCCAACCATAGCATTAAAGCATCAAGTCCCTTTTATCCCATACGCAAACAACCTACTTACTCGGTGCGTGCTTACATCACACCACGCCACCCACCATAAGCAAATCATAAACATATTGCAAAACCTACAGCGGGAATCCCTCACGCTTGCGCGACACAGAGGGCACAATAGGACAACACCAATAATAAAACATGCAATTCAAACCAATCATATCAATTCATCAATCACCGAAAGGACAACGAAAATCTACTCAGACATCATAGGATGGCAACACATCATCGGAAAATAATATGAAGCATAAAGCACCATGTTCAAGTAGAGGGTACAGCGGGTTGCGGGAGAGTGGACCGCCGTAGATAGAGGGGGGAAGGTGATGGAGATGTTGGTGAAGATGACGGTGGTGTTGGTGAAGATCGCGGTGATGATGATGGCCCCCGGCGGCGTTCCGGCGCCACCGGAAGCAAGGGGGAGAGAGCCCCCCTTCTTCTTCTTCTTCTTCTTTGACCTCCTCCCTAGATGGGAGAAGGGTTTCCCCCTGGTCCTTGGCTCACATGGCTTGGGTGGGGCGAGAGCCCCTCCGAGATTGGATCTATCTCTCTGTTTCTGCGTTCTGTTCTGGCTCTGTTTCACCGTTTCGCGTATATATGGAGATCCGTAACTCCGATTGGCCTGAAACCTTCGCCGTGATTTTTTTCTTCTGAATATTAGCTTTCTTGCGGCAAAAGAAGAGCATCAACCGCCTTACGGTGGGCTCACGAGGGTATGGGGCGCGCCCAGGGGGGGCAGGCACGCCCCCCTGCCTCGTGACCACCTCGGGCACTGGTTCGTGTTGATTTTCCTTCCAAATTTTCCAAAAATAAGCTCCATCTGTTTTTATCCCGTTTGGACTCTGTTTGATATGCATATTCTGCAAAACCAAAAACATGCAACAGAAAGGGACTGGCACTGGGCACTGGATCAATATGTTAGTCCAAAAAATAATATAAAAAGTTGCCAAAAAGTATATGAAAGTTGAATAATATTGGCATGGAACAATGAAAAATTATAGATACGACGGAGACGTATCACTCACTATCTTGAACCTTATCTGCATTACTTCCTTTACCATTGCATAACGGGGTACTCTTCTCCCATATTTTATCTGCGTTCTAAAAGAGAAACAAACAAACACAACACATCTTTACAATGTAGCATATGAAACTCATTTTGGTAAACCAGTTCATGTAGCGACCAGACCTCAAACAGTCTGATCTCTGTGCATTAGTGTCATCCCTGGAACGGTAATGCTGACATGCACAGTACTTGAGGATTTATAACAGAGTAGCAATCACACACTTATTACATCGAATGTCTCAAAAGAGAACTTATTACAATAAATATGGCTTAAGGCCATCTAATATGATAAAAGCGGAAGGCTTGGAAGATAAAGTGATTCCATCAAATCCAACGACATCACTGAGTGAAAGACCATGACCTAAGGCACCTTACTCGTCGTCTGAAAAGACTGCAACATGATACATTGCAGCCCAAAAACGGGCCATCACATGGAATATGCTGGCAATGTAACACAAAAGAGTAATGAACAGAATAAGGCTATCACTACATGCATATATGGCTGGTGGAGGCTGTATGGTTAATATGTTTTGCGAAAAGCCACTTTTTCCCTACAACAAAGGAATAAATTTTATTTAACTATCATGGTAGTTGTTAAACATTGAGAATGGTAAACCCCATCCCAATCCCAATTAAAAGTAATTTAAACCCAATCAAATTATCTTAAGAGTGATGATATCCACATGAAAATCCAAGATCCAGATACTCAAGATGTCCATAACCAGGGACACGGCTAACCATGATTAGTTTGTACACTCTGCAGAGGTTTGCGCACTTTTCCCCACAAGACTCGATCTCCTCCGTTGGATTTCTCGCACTACATGGTGTTTGAGGATGACCGAGACACAGTCTTTCATAAGCGTTAACTCTTTACTCTGGGTAGACTATACCACCTACATCCCCTACATCTACTAGCCTACCACTGAAAGAGGTCACCCAACATACTCAACTATGCCAGAGCCCATAATGGCTTGTGGCTGCACACGGAAGTTTCTATCATGAATAATCTCATGATCCCTTTGAGCCTGGGTGGCAGTCCATAGGAGAATCACACAGTACCCCGGGATTTCCAAAAAATACAGGCAATCACTGGGTTCCCCAGGTGCCTCAATCCACCCAGATGTGTATTAAAGTTGCCACCTTAAGTTAACCATTAATTTACAATACTCACATCAGTCATGAATACTCTCAAAACCAAACCACGTCTACGAGCATAGCATAGCAATATAAGCAACGTAGATTTAACTCCCATCACTACAAAAAAAAGACACATCCGTGACATTTTGGGCCGAACGAATTTTGTTTTCTGTCAGACATATGACACTTCTATGACGATAATTTTGAAAAAACCCGGAATCATCATAGATGTGGTGGGCTCCTACTTCTATGACAAAAAATCATGACAGAAAATGGGCTTTTCGTCCTGGGCGGGCCAGAGACGCAGCTGCATGACATTCTTTGGGCCGCCCATGACGAAAAAACCGTGGTAGAAGCGAGGGAGGAAAATTTCGGGAGTTCGATTACGGTGGGAGGTCGGGGCGAAGCGATGCGCTTTTTCTCTCGTACACGTGTGAGGCGTTGGCTCTAACTGATCCCGAGCGAGGCGTTGGGCTCTAACTGAACCGAGCGAATGCACTGCAGGCTACGCGTTACTGAACCCGAGCGATCGATCGATGGCTGTTAACTGAACCCGATCGAGCGATTCCTTTGCTACTAGTGCTAACTGAAGCCGATCGACTGGATGAACAGTGAGTGCTGTGTGTGTGTGGGGGGGGGGGGTCTGATGAACAGTGAGCGGTGGCGTTGCCTCTGGATGAACAAGACCCCGTGGTGTGGAGGGCTGGATGAATAGTAGATGGTGGGGTGGCCGTGGAGGGGTGGTTGAACAGGACCCCGTGGTGTGGAGGGCTGGATGAACAATAGACAGTGGAGGGGTGCCTATGGAGGGATGGTTGAACAGTAGCCGGTGGAGTAGCGCGCGGTGGAGGCTGGATGAACAGGAGCCCATGGAGGCTGGAGGAGGTCGACGGTAGCCCGTGGAGGCTGGAGGAGGTCGACGGTGGAGATGAACAGTATCCCGTGGAGTCCCATTTTGCGGTACGCTACACCCCTCCCAGTGAACAGGACCCCCGTTTCGACCGTAGGAGGTCCGTTTCGTCCGTTTTATGACGCCACACCCTCCCGATCAACATGAGCCCTGTTTGACCGTAGGAGGTCCGTTTTCGTCCGTTTTGCGGTACGCCACACCCCTCCCGATCAATAGGACCCCCCGTTTCGACCTTAGGAGGCCCGTTTCCTCCGTTTTGCGGTACGCCACACCCCTCCCGATCAACAGGACCCCGTTCCGAACGTAGGAGGTCCGTTTCCTCCGTTAGCGGTATGCGAGCCTCGCTTCATCGCTGTTCTGTCCAAGCCGGTTGGCTCCCACGCGTTCCGTTGCCTCCCGATGAACACGACACATTCCGTTGCCTCCCGATGAACACGACGCATTCTGTTGCCTCCCAATGAACAAGACGCATTCCGTTGCCTCCCGATGAACACGACGCATTCCGTTGCCTCCCCATGAACACGACGACGACATTGTTTCTCCGTTCCGACCCAGCCATGTATACGAGCCCTGGCCGTACGTATGCGCGAGTAGGCGTTCGAGACCCTGCCCGTATGTACGTACGCGGCCGTATTTTCTTTCTTGCACCCTCGCCGCTGTATGTACGTGTACATGCTACGTGCGCGCCTCTACTACGACATGTGCGCGCCTCTACATCCACCAGTATATATGTACGTACACGTTCGCGACCAGAATGACAACGCTACGTACGCTTCAACCAGGTGGGTCCCGACTTTCAGGCATTTCCTTGCGTGCGAAGATGTAGCTGGTGGGTCCCAGCAGTCAGGGGGCGAATTGTTTTTTTTGCCCGGACGCACTTCCTTGCGTGCGAAGATGTAGCTGGTGGGTCCCAGCACTCAGGGGGGTGAATCGTTTTTTTGCCCGGACGCACTTCCTTGCGTGTGAAGGTGTCGCTGGTGGGTCCCAGCGGTCAGGGGGGGCGAATCATTTTGTTTTTTTGCCCAGACGCACTTCCTTGCGTGCGAAGATGTAGCTGGTGTGTCCCGGCAGTCGGGGGACATTTTTTCATGAAATACAGAGTCCGTCCGGTGGGTCCCAACTGTCGGTGGAGGAATCATTATTTTTCGATAATAAGGAGGCACTTCCTTCTTTGCGCCGTGGACCCAGTATCGGCCTCTCCACGTCTGATCCACGCCCAATGGAAGTCGTTCCTTGACCACGTTGACCACACCGCGCCGAGAGCACCAGGCGGTGGACGATGGCGAGGCTTAGGAAGGGGACGACGGGAGCCGGGAAGATGCTACAGTGGAAGCCAGCGGAGAGGAATCTGAAGGTTCACCGTTCGGCTGCGGTGTGAGGCTGCTGCCGCCGCAGGCCTGGCGGTGGTGGGAATAGTAGGGGCGGTGAGGCCTCGCGGCAAGACAGCCAGCCACGGGAGGCGTGGAGCATGCGGCACGACCGGCGCTGCTTTGGGCGGCCGGAGCAAGAAAACCAGAGGTTGAAGAAGCACTACGGCCGTTGGATGGACATCGACGGTCACCGGAGGTAGAATCATTCATATTGACTAAAGTTGACAAAGGCCCCGCCCCACCAACTTAGTAGGCCCCTAAGTCAGCCTCCCACCATGGTGGGTCCCAGCTAGCGGGGAGTATTCATTTTTTGTGCGTAATAAGGAGGCACTTCCGGTGGGTCCGAGTGACAATGGGGAACATTTTTTTCACGAACACGCTGGCCCGTCCGGTGGGTCCCAGCAGTGAGGGGGAAGCGTTTTTGGTGAAATAAGGTGGCCCGTCCGGTGGGTCCCTCGCTGTCGTGGAGGAATAATTATTTTATGGCGTAATAAGGAGGCACTTCCTTGAGGCCGCTGGACCCATTGTCAGCCTCTCCACGTCTGAGACTCTTCCGATGGAAGTCGGTCGTTGACCATGTTGACCACGCAGGCGCCGAGAGCACCTGGCGGTGGCTCGGACGACGGCGAGGCCTAGGAAGGGACGACGCGAGTCGGGAAGACGATTAGTGGAAGCCCGCGGAGAGGAGTACGAGGGTTCACTGGTTCGGCTGCGGTGTGAGGCTATCGTCGCCTTGAGAATAACAGGGGTTTGGGTGAGTAGAGGATGGCCTGGCCATGGTGGGAGTAGTGCGGGCGGTGAGGCCTCCATGCATCACAGCCCGCCACGGAGGCAGGAGCACGCGACACGACCGGCGCTGCTTTGGGCGGCTGGAGCAAGAAGACCAGAGGTTGAAGAAGCAATACGGCCGTTGGATGGACATCGTACGATCACTGCAGCTAGAATCGTTTATATTGACTAAGTTGACAAAGCCCTTGGTACGCGTCAACTTAGTAGGCCCATAGCTCAGATTTGGCAGAGAACATATAGCCCATTTGCGATTTGTAAGAATGTACAACCCATTTTTTTAATTCTAATGGAATTAACTACAACCCATTTACAGTTTCTTAAAAGTACATCCCATCTTCTAGCTAGGACAACGACTAATAATTTGAAACAACCGCTCAAAACAGAATTAAAAAAAATTCCCACATTTTGATGGGATCCGAAATATTTTTATCCAAAATTTCTAGTCAGGTTAAATATAATTTCAAAATAAAGTTGTATTACGTTAAAATCCAAGGAAATATTTGCACAAGAACAAGTAATGAAATTAAAATTTCCAAATTCCAAAAATAATATATTTTCAAACTAATTACGTGTTTGGTGCATAGTAATTGCCCAGTTATTATAATTACATCCCATTTATTATTTCTTAAAGTCCATTTTCTTGTTAAGCCTAATGCATACCTCCTAGGAAACTTTGCAGCCAGTGGGCGGATAACAAGTTGACCTGGATATTGTGTACAACGTCGGCCCGCTTGCATTGCTGATGTTGAAAAAAAGGCCTGTGTAGTATAGTACAACCTAACATGGTTACTCAGCCCACATTCGGCGCGGAAAGGCCCAAATAAGGCTTCATGCAACTTTTGAAGTCACTAAGCTCGATTAATAACTTAAGAAAAAAGTTAGATTACAGTGGAACCTAATTAAAAGCTGTCACGAGCAAATAAATAATTCAACGGGTCCCACTTGTGCGTGTGCGTGTGTGTGTTTGCGTGTGTGTGTGTGTGAGAGAGAGAGAGAGAGAGATAGAGATAGATAGATAGAGAGAGAGAGAGACCCATCGGTCGATGCTCGTAAATACATCTTTCGGCCATATGCATTGCTGATGCTCAGTAAAAACTTATATAGTAGACACAATCATATAGAACATCATAGCACACTGAACTTGCATACAAAAATTTCACGCAGGCGGCACAATCAGGATGGAAGCAGTGGTTTCCTATGGGAAGGGCTATGTTGAAACCAACGAAGTCGTACATAATGGTTCATCGTCTTTATAAATGACGGGGAAATATCTTGAATGTTGTGCAAAGAAAACAGACAGACAACAAAATAAGTTCTGCTAGCACATTAAGTTGACGTACAACCCTTTCTGAAAAAAGTTTAGGTACAAAATTAGAACAGGTCACAATCAAATGTACTGGCATATTAGTGCTTCAGACCCATAGCTCAGATTTAACTAGTACTATCTGACAAGATTCAGTTGTTACCTCAAATTAGAGCACATCCAGGCAGCCAGCCTTGCCTCTTCTCCCAAAGAAGCAGTGGCCTCCGCCGCGCGATGGAGTAGGCCCTGTGCCATCCATCGTTCTGAGCAACACGGGGAAATTCTGACGTTGACTCCTGTAATGGACGTCGTCGTCGGACCCTGGCACCAGCGGCGGGTAAGGACTTCGATTGATGGATTGACCACTTCTTCGACATGCACAAACACTCGATACAGGTACATCCCTAACATGGTCCGCGGTGGCCTTGGTGGCGACGAATAAGACAACCCCGGTTCCAGCACCGGTATCTCAACACCAATCACCTTCGGTATGGTGGGCGGCTTCTTCATCCATGCCATAACCATCAGAGCCCAGCTGTCTGGAGGAACAAACATACTTACGAGCTCACCTCCAAGGTTGTTGATAAGCTTGTTCATGGACTCGCTGTTCCAAGCACGTCGAGGCATGCCGTGAGAGGTAAGCTTTGTTAAAAACTCAAGCTCAGAGGGCTCCGAGCCCCATCCTGGGTGCCACCGATCAAAGCTCACCAGCGCGCCATCGCAGAAAAAAACGCCGGGAAGATTCGAACACATGACTGTAGTCGAAAGTTGTCCGGAACCTTATGAAGAAATCAGCCGGTGGCGGACAAACTTCGACGAGCAAGTCACTTATTTGGATGTCGTGCACAATGCCAAGAACTTTGACAAGGTCGTCCGGCGAGACGGGAGGCCGGTCGCCGTTGATGGTTACCATCAGCACTTTGCCGGCAAACTGGTCGTCAAGCGCCGCCATGCCACTGTTGAGCGACAGCATGCAGCGACCGAGGCAGGACGGACCTCAGGATCTCCGGCTCGGAGATCCGCGTTGACCGGCGACATGATAGTGCGCTTGAGTACAGGGAGTACTGTGAGGGGATTTGGGGAACTAGAGTAGGAATCGAGATTCCAGAGGTGGGGAGGGGCGGAGACGGGGATGAAAAGGTAGCATGAATTTCAAGCACGCGCTAATATACTCTCGGCGAAGCGCGACGAAAACACCGGTGGCACCTACATGTCGGCCTAAGAGTCCTTATTCTTTCTTTTTGGAGAGCCCGCCTTTTTTTCAAAGATTTTGATAGCCCGCCCGAGAGTCATAATTGACCTGTTTGGCATTGCGTTACTACTCGCCCATATTCAACGACACCTCACCGCCCAAACAAGTGTACATCATCGAAAAGACAGTGATCTCAAATTATATAACTTGAAAAAGGAGATATAATCTGAACACCGGAGAATGGTGATGCCCTCATTTAGCCCACCAGAGTTCGAGACAATAAACAGTTCGAAACAACAATATACAACATTCAAACACTGACTAGTGACTACTACTGACATAAATAGCAAGACATGATAGTTCATAAGAAGTCTTGCTACACCACCAAAACGCACCCATCTGCAGAAGTGCTCGGACTCTCGTGATCCGCAGGGCGAGAATGACATTCTAAACAGAAGCAACTATTACATAGAAAGAGTGACATAGATGAGGATGACCAAATGACAAGGAATATGCATAACAAAAGAAAGAACTACCCATCCAGAACTAGCAGCAAAGAAAACAAAGTCATTCGAAGATATGATCCAATACCATCATAATTTGCAGCCCCACTTTAGCGACCAGTGATCCGGAGACACCAGTACTCCACCCTTTCGATGCAACAGCCCAATTACCTATCAACCTGAAGGCTTGAACCACATCATCGCTCGTCGAATTGAGACATCCAAGGATCAAAGTTAATCCGGATGCCTTTGTCATTCTCACCTTCTTTTGGCTGCAGGCTGTATCATTGACAATCAGGGGAGTTTGCTCCCGAACTCCTAGGGCTTGCCGTGTAGACACAATTTTCCATAGCAAACATAGCCTCTCTGCCATCAAGGTCCTTGCCAACGGTGATCTCCTGGTTAATCGGATAATTGAGTCTGAGAAACAAAGAGTGTGAACCAAGGCTGTTTACCCGCCTCCAACTAAAAAATCCTAAAGGCCCCAACAAGCTGGTATCCTGCTCATAGACGAATAACCATCGTCCGGATACTCACGTATTACACGGTGCTTGTATACAGTGGGGTTTTTGCAATATAACTTTTCCGGCTCATGTGTCCGAATGATCATCAGTCTTTTGCCGTCATCTGATCGAGCGAGGAACCAGTTGTGCTTCCCTGTTTTTGGCAAAGGTGGTGTGATTACAAAGGGCAGTAATTGTAGGGACACTGCATCATATCAAAAAGGACAGGCATTGTTAATGTAAGATCAGCATTGTTCAGAGTATGAGTAGGATAATGCAAGAAACAACATTGATATGTCCCTATTGGAACTGGGAGGAAAATACAGGGACATGTATACTGGGTTCGAAAATATAGAAGTGCCATGCATGGTTATACTCATCTTATCTCGCAATCGATTCTTCACAGGAAACTACCATGTCATGCATGTTATGTAATCATGTTCTGTCCTCACAAACAAATTCTTCAAGGTAACTAACAGACAATGCATTGTTATATACTCGTGTTCTGTGGGCAAAATTTTTGTGAGGATATTATTCTAGCCATTGATTGTGAAGGGCTTAATATAGGTATGTACACATGGTAAGCATTGCAGGATTTCACTACTTCCAAATATAGAGTTCTCCATATGCACATTTACTTCCCTAATGTATGGTTAGATGAAACCAACATTGTGGTGCATGTTTCTACATCATGAAAATGAGGAAACTAACATGGCCATTGATACACACTCATATTTAGTAGAGTATATAGATTACTGTAAAATAAGGATAATATCCATATATTCCTAACCGTTTGATTATTCAGGGTTAAAATTGGCTGTAATGACATGGTCACAATCGCATGAATTAACTCATTCCAAATATAGCTGATTTACGACGTCTCTAATATATTGCCATAGTTCTACTCAAATTCTGCTCAAACAGGGATATGCCAATCATCACAAAAAGTGCAAACAGTGTCATGGCGTCATCATTAACATGAGATGGAAACAACTTACACGCGCCGTCTTAGCAATATGTGGTTCCATCTGCTATGTCGATCGCGTAGATGATGCCATTGTGTTCAATAGCATCACAGAAGTGTGTATCAGCTTTGACGATGATCCACTGCGAGCCGAGTTGTCTCCAGCTAAAGAAGGCTCCGGTGGTTGGGTTAAGGATGATCCGCATCGTCGACACCATCCTTAACCCAACCACCGAAGCAGCTTCTGACGCCCCGTCCACGGCCGCAGATCCGCGTTGTCGACACCATCCTTAACCCAACCACCGGAGCAGCTTCACCTACGCCCTCGTCCATGGCCACAGATCCGCTTCGCCCACATCGTAGTCCACCCTACCGGAGCCGCTCCACAAACACCCTACTCGACGGTTCTAGATCTCCTTACGGACCCCGACAGCCGGTAGCGTCATCATCACCTCGACGTTTCTAACCTGATTCCCACCATCTCGAGAGATGCCAAGCACCCGCCACGACCTAGGTACTTGTCACCTTTACACCGCCCCGGCATCACCGCCCGATGTACTTAAAATATACTAACGGTCGCTATTACATGTTATGCGGTGGCAAAACTACAAGGACGATGTTTCTTCCGGATCTAACAGCTTGGCCAACCAAGATCCTGGACTCGAGGCATTGCTATGATCTTGTAAGAGCATCTCTCTCTCTTGTATTGTTCGCGGCTCGCACCTTGGCGTGCTTTGCTAGGATTTTGACTAGTAATCCCTTTGTGCGCATAATGATTTCTAATACTGGCTGCTAAATTGGATATGTAGATGTCATACATGATACTACCTCGTACCTCTGCTCCTAAATATAAGTCTTTCTAGAGATTCCACTATAGGCTACATACGGAGCAAAATGAGCTAACACTGAAAATGCATCTATATACATCTGTATGTAGTCCATCTTGGAATCTCTACAAAGACATATATTTAGGAACAGAAGCAAGACATTACACAAAATCCTAGGTGGCATGTAGGAATTCCAAAGGCACTACATTAGGCTCCCTTAGAGTGCCGCTAGTCCAGCATACTGAGTCATGGCTAGTTTATGGTACCCACACAATCGTTAATTGGTGGTTTAAATATGCGCAAGGGATATGCAATGTAGTATAATGTAGAGATGTCTGAAATTAGCCGTGTCAACTTGCAGATGTGGCAATTTCATGGAACATCGCAAAAAAAGGAGAGGCAGCGGTGAGCCTATACAGTGTGCTATGGTACGTCACTCCTCCATTGCAATCATCGTGACATATTATTTGTATGCCAGTTCTATTAGCCAAGTTTCTTAGCGACAGTTATTACGAGTTATCTCATGCAACCAGTTCTTTTCATTGCCTTTTCAGCTTATCTTTGGTATGATTAGTGTAAAGTCTAGATTGCGCTATAAATTTTTCATTTTGCTGCCCATATGGAAATTAATTTGACTTGCAAACATCACAAATTGAACCCAGTGCAGTAATTAATATGATAGGAAAACAGATCATCACTATTTGCTCAAAATGCAAATACAAAGATACCATCTACTTGGCACAATCTACTTTGGTCAATGTTTTCCATAGAGATCCCATTGCCTAATTTAGACGAAGAACACATGACCCACATTTAAATGAAGAACAATTATTTATTGAAATTCGATGGTCCAAGTGGCTGGTTATTATCATATAGCAGCACCACCTGAAAGCATCATATAGCAGCAGCAGCAGCTCATAGCAACTCATCATACGGCAACAGTAGTCTACAGTTCATCATATACCAGCAGCAGCTCATAGCAATTCATCATATAGCAGCAGCAGGAGCAGCTCATAGCAATTCATCATATAGCAGCAGCAGGAGCATCTCATAGCAATTTATCATACAGCAGCAGCAGGAGCAGCTTGTAGAACCTCATCATATAGCAGCAGTAGCTCATAGCAATTCATCATATAGCAGCAGCAGCTCATAGCAACTCATCATACAGTAGCAGTAGCCCATATCAATTCATCATATAGCAGCAGCAGGAGCAGCTCATAGCAATGCATCATATAGCCGCAGCAGAAGCAGCTCATAGCAATTCATCGTATAGTGGATCAGAATGAAAATTTGGCAAAAAATCAGAGGAGATCCTCACCTTGTTGGATGAGCTCATCCTTCAATAGCACCTCAAGGCCATGGCCTGGGAGGAGGGGAGGGGGAATAAGGTGCCTTTCGCCGCAGTGTGGCATCAGCCGTAGTTGTGCAGCGCCCGCCGGAGTAGTGCGTTGGACGAACAGTGGAGCAGCTGCTGGAGACCATGAGAATGAGGGGCGGCACCAGAGGGAGGAGCAGCCAGGGAGATTTTGTTGGGGAACGTTGCAGAAAATTAAAATTTTTCCTACGGTTTCACCAAGATCCATCTATGAGTTCTACCATGCAACGAGTAACGAGAGAGAGTTTGCATCTACATACCACTTGTAGATCGAATACGGAAGCGTTCTTGAGAGTGGTGATGATGAAGACGCTCCCAACGTGATTCCGATCACCGATGACCAAAGTCTGAAAGGACAGCACCTCCGTGTTCAACACACGACGGGACGATGGCGTCTCCTCCGCCTTGATCCAGCAAGAGAGAAGGAGAGGTTGAAGAAGACAATCCCAATGGCAGCACGACGGCGTGGTGCAGCTGGTACGGTAGTTCTCCCAGGGCTTCGCCAAGCTTGCGTGGAGAAAGAGAGGTGTTGGGAGGGAGGGCTGCGCCTACAACTGTGTTGGCAGCCTCCCCACCCCTCTATTTATAGGAGGAGAGGGTCAAGGGGCCGGCCCTCTAGGGCAAACCCTAGGGGCGGCGGCCAAGGGAGGAGGGAGGAGGGTGGCTTGCCCCCAAGCAGGGGCGCCCCTTTAGGTTTCCTCCTCCCAAACCCTAGGCGCATGGGCCTAGGTGGGAGGCGCACCCAGCCCACGGGGCTGGTTGCCTCCCACTTAGCCCATGTGGCCCCCGGAGAGATGGCCCTCGGTGGACCTCCGGAACCCTCCGGTGGCCCGGTAGATTTTACCAGATACCACGAAACTTCCCGAGTCCGCTTAACCACTTTCCATATATAAATCTTTACCTCCGGACCATTCCGAACTCCTCGTGACGTCCGGGATCTCATCCGGACTCAACAACATTCGTAATCACATACTTGTCTTCCTATTAACCCTAGCGCCACCGAACCTTATGTGTAGACCCTACGGTTCGGGAGACATGCGACATGACCGAGACTACCTCAAGTCAATAACCAACAGCGGATCTGGATACCCATGTTGGCTCCTACATGCTCCTCGATGTTGTCATCGGATGAACCACGATGTCAAGGGTTCAAGCAACCCGTATTCTATTCCCTTTGTCGACGGTGTGTTACTTGCCCGAGACTCGATCGTCGGTATCCCAATACCTCGTTAGTCTCGTTATCGCAAGTCACTTTACTCGCATCGAATGCATGATCCCGTGACCGCACACTTGGTCACTTTGAGCTCATTATGATGATGCATTACCGAGTGGGCCCAGTGATACCTCTCCGTCACACGGAGTGACAAATCCCGCCTCGATCCGTGTCAACCCAATGGTCACTTTCGGAGATACCTGTAGTGCACCTTTATAGTCACCCGATTACGTTGTGACGCTTGATACACCCAAAGCACTCCTACGGTATCCGGAATTGCACGATCTCATGGTCTAAGGAAGAGATACTTGACATTGGAAAAGCTCTAGCAAAACGAACTACACGATCTTGTGCTATGCTTAGGATTGGGTCTTGTCCATCACGCCATTCTCCTAATGACGTGATCCCGTTGTCAATGACATCCGATGTCCATAGTCAGAAACCATGACTATCTGTTGACCAACGAGCTAGTCAATTAGAGGCTTACTAGGGACGTATTGTAGTCTATGTATTCACACGTGTATTACGATTTCCGGACAATATAGTTATAGCATGAATAAAGACAATTATCATGAACAAGGAAATATAATAATAATGCTTTTATTATTGCCTCTAGGGCATATTTCCAACAGTCTCCCACTTGCACTAGAGTCAATAATCTAGTTTACATTGTGATGAATCGAACACCCATAGAGTTCGTGTTGATCATGTTTTGCCCATGAAGAGGTTTAGTCAACGGATCTGCGACATTCAGATCCGTATGCACTTTACAAATTTCTATGTCTCCATTCTGAACATTTTCACGGATGGAGTTGAAGCGACGCTTGATGTGCCTGGTCTTCTTGTGAAACCTGGGCTCCTTGGCAAGGGCAATAGCTCCGGTGTTGTCACAGAAGAGTTTGATCGCCCCGACGCATTGGGTATGACTCCTAGGTCGGTGATGAACTCCTTCACCCAAATTGCTTCATGCGCTGCCTCCGAGGCTGCCATGTACTCCGCTTCACATGTAGATCCCGCCACGACGCTCGCTTGCTTGCTGCACCAGCTAACTGCTCCACCATTCAACATATACACGTATCCGGTTTGTGACTTAGAGTCATCCAGATCTGTGTCGAAGCTAGCGTGATGTAACCTGTTACGACGAGCTCTTCGTCACCTCCATAAACGAGAAACATGTCCTTTGTCCTTTTCATGTACTTCAGGATATTCTTGACCGCTGTCCCGGTGTTCCTTGCGGGATTACTTTGGTACCTTCCTACCAAACTTACGGCAAGGTTTACATCAGGTCCAGTACACAGCATGGCATACATAATAGATCCTATGGCTGAGGCATAGGGATGACACTCATCTCTTCTTTATCTTTTGCCGTGGTCGGGCATTGAGCTGAGCTCAATCTCACACCTTGCAAAACAGGCAAGAACCCCTTCTTGGACTGATCCATTTTGAACTTCTTCAAAATCTTATCAAGGTATGTGCTTTGTGAAAGACCTATGAGGCGCCTTGATCTATCTCTATAGATCTTGATGCCTAATATATAAGCAGCTTCTCCAAGGTCCTTCATTGAAAAACACTTATTCAAGTAGGCCTTAATGTTGTCCAAGAATTCTATATCATTTCCCATCAAAAGTATGTCATCTACATATAATATGAGAAATGCTACTGAGCTCCCACTCACTTTCTTGTAAACGCAGGCTTCTCCATAAGTCTGATAAACCCAAACGCTTTGATCATCTCATCAAAGCGTAATGTTCCAACTCGAGATGCTTGCACCAGCCCATAAATGGATCGCTGGAGCTTGCATACTTTGTTAGCGTTCTTAGGATCGACAAAACCCTCCGGCTGTATCATATACAGCTCTTCCTTAAGATAGCCGTTAAGGAACGCTGTTTTGACGTCCATCTGCCATATCTCATAATCATAGTATGCGGAAATTGCTAACATGATTCGGACGGACTTAAGCTTCGCTACGGAGAGAAAGTCTCATCGTAGTCAATCCCTTGAACTTGCCGATAACCCTTAGCGACAAGTCGAGCTTTATAGATGGTGACATTACCATCCGCGTCCGTCTTCTTCTTAAAGATCCATTTGTTTTCTATCGTCCGATCATCGGGCAAGTCACCAAAGTCCACACTTTGTTTTCATACATGGATTCTATCTCGGACTTCATGGCTTCTAGCCATTTGTTGGAATCTGGGCCCGCCATCGCTTCTTCATAGTTCAAGGTTCATTGTTGTCTAACAACATGATTTCCGTGACAGGTTGCCGTACCACTGCAGTGCGGAACGTGTCCTAGTGGACTTACGGTTCAAGAGCAACTTGTTCAAGTACCTTGATCATCATCATGAATTTCCTCTTCGTTGGTGTAGGCACCACAGAACATTTTCCTGAGCTGCACTACTTTCCTGTTCAAGAGGTAGTACTTCATCGAGTTCTACTTTCCTCCCACTTACTTCTTTCGAGAGAAACTTTTTTCGTAAAGATTCCGTTCTTGGCAACAAAGATCTTGCCCTCGGATCTTAAGTAGAAGGTATACCCACGGTTTCCTTAGGGTATCCTATGAAGACGATTTTTCCGACTTGGGTTCGAGCTTTTCAGTTGAAGTTTCTTGACATAAGCTTCGCATCCCCAAACTTTTAGAAACGATAGCTTAGGTTTCTTCCCAAACCATAATTCATACGGTGTCGTCTCAACGGACTTAGACGGTGCCCTATTTAAAGTGAATGTAGCTGTCTCTAGAGCGTATCCCCAAAATGATAGCGGTAAATCAGTAAGAGACATCATAGACCACACCATATCCAATAGAGTGCGATTACGACGTTCGGACACACCATTACGCTGAGGTGTTCCAGGCGGTGTTAGTTGTGAAACGATTCCACATTTTCTTAAGTGTGTACCAAATTCGTGACTTAAATATTCTCCTCCACGATCCGATCGTAAGAATTTTATCTTTCGGTCACGTTGATTCTCTACTTCATTCTGAAATTCCTTGAACTTTTCAAAGGTCTCAGACTTGTGTTTCATCAAGTAGACATACCCATATCTACTCAAGTCATCTGTGAGAGTGAGAACATAACGATATCCTCCATGAGCCTCAACGCCATTGGACCGCTTTACATCGGTATGTATGATTTCCAATAAGTTGGTTGCTCGCCCATTGTTCCGTAGAATGGAGTCTTGGTCATTTTGCCCATGAGGCATGGTTCGCATGTGTCAAATGATTCATAATCAAGAGACTCCAAAAGTCCATCAGCATGGAGCTTCTTCATGCGCTTGACACCAATGTGACCAAGGCGGCAGTGCCACAAGTATGTGGGACTATCGTTATCAACTTTACATCTTTTGGTATTCACGCTATGAACATGTGTAATACTACGCCGAGATTCATTAAGAATAAACCATTGACCATCGGAGCATGACCATAAAACATATCTCTCATATAAATAGAACAACCATTATTCTCGGATTTAAATGAGTAGCCATCTCGCATTAAACGAGATCCAGATACAATATTCATGCTCAAACTTGGCACCAAATAACAATTATTAAGGTTCATAACTAATCCGTGGGTAAATGAAGAGGTAGCGTGTCGACGGCGATCACATCGACTCTGGAACCATTCCCGACGCAAGATCGTCACCTCGTCCTTCGCCATCTCCGCTTATTCCGCAGCTCTGCTGTGAGTTACAAATATGAGCAACGGCACCGTATCAAATACCCAGGAGTTACTACGACATCGGTAAGGTACACATCAATTACATGTATATCAAATATACCTTTGGTGTTGCCGGCCTTCTTATCCGCTAAGTATTTGGGGCAGTTCCGCTTCAAAGGACCCTTCCCTTGCAATAAAAGCACTCGCCCTCGTGCTTGGGTCCATTCTTTGACTTCTTCCCGGCAACTTGCTTACCGGCGCCGCAACCTCCTTGCCGTCCTTCTTGAAGTTCTTCTTGCCCTTGCCCTTCTTAAACTTAGTGGTCTTATTGACCATCAACACTTGATGTTCTTTCTTGATTTCAACCTCGGTGACTTCAAAGATAGAGAACACTTCAGAATGGTCTTTACCATCCCCGCATGTTGTAGTTCATCACAAAGCTCTTGTAGCTTGGTGGGAGCGATGGAGGATTCTGTCAATGACCGCCTCATCGGGAGGTTAATGTTCACTGGGTCATACGGTTGTGCAACCTGCATATCTTCGTAATGTGCTCACCGATGTAACTGTTTTCCTCCATCTTACAACTATAGAACTTGTCGGAGATGTCATATCTCTCGACCGGCGTGAGCTTGGAAAACAAGTTTCAGCTCCTCGAACATCTCATATGCTCCGTGGTGCTCAAAACGCTTTTGGAGCCCCGGTTCTAAGCTGTAAAGCATGCCGCATCGAACGAGGGAGTAATCATCAAGACGAGACTGCCAAGCATTCATAATGTCTTGGTTCTTCAGGACGGAGCTTCACCTAGCGGTCCTTCTAGGACGATTGTTTCTGGCAGCTATGAGGATGATCTCGTGTTCCGGACCCAGTCCGTATAGTTCTTGCCGCCATCTTTCAGCTTGGTTTTCTAGGAACGCGTTGAAGTTCAAGTTGACATGAGCGTTGGCCATTTGATCTACAAGACATATAATTCAAAAGTTTTAGACTAAGTTCATGATAATTAAGTTCATCTAATCAAATTATTAATGAACTCCCACCAGATTAGACATCCTCTAGTCATCTAAGTGATACACGATCCGAGTCGACTAAGCCGTGTCCGATCATCACGTGAGACGGACTAGTCATCGTCGGTGAACATTCTCATGTTGATCGTATCTTCCATACGACTCGTGTTCGACCTTTCGGTCTCCGTGTTCCGAGGCCATGTCTGTACATGCTAGGCTCGTCAAGTTTAACCCTAAGTGTTTTGCGTGTGTAAATCTGTCTTACACCCGTTGTATGTGAACGTAAGAATCCATCACACCGATCATCACGTGGTGCTTAGAAGCGATTTAACTGTAGCAACGGTGCACGTTAGGGAGAACACTTCTTGAAATTGTTCTTAAGGGATCATCTTATTTACTACCGTCGTTCTAAGTAAACAAGATGTATAAGCATAATAAACATCACATGCAATTATATAGTAGTGACATGATATGGCCAATATCATAAAACTCCATTGATCTCCATCTTCGGGGCTCCATGATCATCTTGTCACCGGCATGGCACCATGATCTCCATCATCGTGCCTCCATGAAGTTGTCACGCCAACGACTACTTCTACTACTATGGCTAACGTTTAGCAATGAAGTAAAGTAAGTTACATGGCGTTCTTCAATGACACGCAGGTCATACAAAATAAAGACAACTCCTATGGCTCCTGCCGTTGTCATACTCATCGACATGCAAGTCGTGATTCCTATTACAAGAACATGATCTCATACATCACAATATGTCATTCATCATTCATCACAACTTGGCCATATCACATCACATGTCAATTGCTGCAAAAACAAGTTAGACGTCCTCTAATTGTTTGTTTGCATCTTTTACGTGGCTGCAATTGGGTTCTAGCAAGAATGTTTTCTTACCTACGAATAACCACAACGTGATCTTGTCAACTTCTATTTACCCTTCATAAGGAACCTGTTCATCGAATCCGCTCCCACTAAAGTAGGAGAGCAGACACCCGCCAGCCACCTTATGCAACTAGTGCATGTTAGTCGGTGGAACCGGTCTCACGAAGAAATGCGTGTAAGGTTGGTCCGGCCGCTTCATCCCACAATACCGCGGAAGCAAGAAACAACTAGTGACGGCAAGTAAGTTGACAAGATCCACGCCCACAACAAAATTGTGTTCTACTCGTGCAAAGAGAACTACGATAGACCTAGCTCATGATGCCCTTGTTGGGGAACGTTGCAGAAAATTAAAATTTTTCCTACGGTTTCACCAAGATCCATCTATGAGTTCTACCATGCAACGAGTAACGAGAGAGTTTGCATCTACATACCACTTGTAGATCGAATACGGAAGCGTTCTTGAGAGTGGTGATGATGAAGACGTTCCCAACGTGATTCCGATCACCGATGACCAAAGTCTTGAAAGGACAGCACCTCCGTGTTCAACACACGACGGGACGATGGCGTCTCCTCCGTCTTGATCCAGCAAGAGAGAAGGAGAGGTTGAAGAATACAATCCCAATGGCAGCACGACGGCGTGGTGCAGCTGGTACTGTAGTTCTCCGGCAGGCTTCGCCAAGCTTGCGTGGAGAAAGAGAGGTGTTGGGAGGAGGGCTGCGCCTACAACTGTGTTGGCAGCCCTCCCCCCACCCTCTATTTATAGGAGGAGAGGGTCAGGGGGCCAGCCCTCTAGGGCAAACCCTAGGGGCGCGGCCAAGGGAGGAGGGAGGAGGGTGGCTTGCCCCCAAGCCAGGGCGCCCCTTTAGGGTTCCTCCTCCCAAACCCTAGGCGCATGGGCCAGGGGGAGGCGCACCCAGCCCACCGGGGCTGGTTGCCTCTCCCACTTAGCCCATGTGGCCCCCGAGAGATGGCCCCTCCCGGTGGACCTCCGGAACCCTCCGGTGGCCCGTGCATTTTACCAGATACCATCAAACTTCCTGAGTCCGCTTAACCACTTTCCATATATAAATCTTTACCTCCGGACCATTCCGAACTCCTCGTGACGTCCGGGATCTCATCCGGACTCAACAACATTCGTAATCACATACTTGTCTTCCTATTAACCCTAGCGCCACCGAACCTTAAGTGTGTAGACCCTACGGGTTGGAGACATGCGAACATGACCGAGACTACCTCAAGTCAATAACCAACAGCGGGATCTGGATACCCATGTTGGCTCCCACATGCTCCTCGATGTTGTCATCGGATGAACCACGATGTCAAGGGTTCAAGCAACCCCGTATTCTATTCCCTTTGTCAGACGGTGTGTTACTTGCCCGAGACTCGATCGTCGGTATCCCAATACCTCGTTAGTCTCGTTATCGCAAGTCACTTTACTCGTACATCAGAATGCATGATCCGTGACGGACACTTGGTCACTTTGAGCTCATTATGATGATGCATTACCGAAGTGGGCCCAGTGATACCTCTCCGTCATACGGAGTGACAAATCCGCCTCGATCCGTGTCAACCCAATGGTCACTTTCGGAGATACCTGTAGTGCACCTTTATAGTCACCCGATTACGTTGTGACGTTTGATACACCCAAAGCACTCCTACGGTATCCGGAATTGCACGATCTCATGGTCTAAGGAAGAGATACTTGACATTGGAAAAGCTCTAGCAAAACGAACTACGATCTTGTGCTATGCTTAGGATTGGGTCTTGTCCATCACGTCATTCTCCTAATGACGTGATCCGTTGTCAATGACATCGATGTCCATAGTCGAAACCATGACTATCTGCTGACCAACGAGCTAGTCAATTAGAGGCTTACTAGGGACGTATTGTAGTCTATGTATTCACACGTGTATTACGATTTCCGGACAATACAGTTATAGCATGAATAAATACAATTATCATGAACAAGGAAATATAATAATAATGCTTTTATTATTGCCTCTAGGGCATATTTCCAACAGATTTTCCCCTACCCGCCGGCCATGTAGCCTAGCTGGACATAGCATCGTCGAGGACTAGGCCAGATGGGACCAGTGGTGACGGCTCGCTGGAGGAACCCTAGTGCTGCAGGTAGGGGATCGAGGTAGAGGGAAAGCGGAGAGGAGATGCAAGCGGGCAGGGTAATGAATGCTTGCGTGTTTGTTTTTTACTTGAGGGTCAGTTGTGACACGGGCGTCAGCATTTGCATTTTGAGTGTAATATAGGCAGACAACATAGTCATTTCACTATTCCCCTTCCCTTTTCAATTTTTAGTGAGGTTCTACCCGAAACACCCCCCTCCAAAGCGAAATTAGTTAAGCCCAAGCCCATAACTCAAAAATGACTTCTTTCCATATTTTATGGCTTATTTTGAGAATATGCCCTAAAAAAGGCGGAATCGAACTGGCCCTTAACCTGCAATTCAATTGTGCGTGCAATGATGAATCACTCCTGCCTGCTATCTGTATATTTAGGCATCATCATACATGGCATAACCTAATACATGTGCATTCCATTGTAGAATCTGGAATATGCAATGTTTATGTTAGTTCATAAGTTGCAAATGATGTTTAAATGCCCCTTAAATATGGTCAGTCAAGTGATGGTCTTTAAGCCTCCTTCTTTGCTTCTTTTCTTGATATGTAAGATTTGCTCACACATCTGTTCAATTGCTTGTTTGCATCAGCCAGCCATACTAGGACTATTTGCTTTGACTACTTGCTGTTCTTGACCTAACACTCTAATGAGCTTGCCAACAATTTAAACACTAAGGGCTGCTATAGTGGGGCCTTGTCTAACTCATAGGTGACATAAAGGTTTGGTCTGTACACTACGAGAGGATCTCCAAGAGTACGGAGATCCAATTCAAGGTATGCCTAGTTTTTACATAGTGCAGACATAGTAAATGCTCATTTCATTGTGTGCAAGTTCAAGAGATGCGCATGTTTCATTATGTGGTGTTGTTTTGTTATAATCTCATCCTTTTGTGTTCACAGATGGAAAGTATGCATATTTATCTTCCAAGGAGACGAGTAACTTGTTTGTGTCACCTTACGAGGGGTGCAACGAAGATAAGATTGAGGATTTCCAAGTACAAGATGTTAGGAAGGAGCCTTGCAAGAGAAGTAGGAGCTGCATCGAGCCTCTTCAACCTGCTAAGGTAAGTCAATGTATACAACTCAACAGTTCAATTCCTTGTTTGTTTCTGCATAGTTAATTTTCTCTTTTCAATTGCTTTATTTGTCCTCGATTAATGAGATGCCCAAATAATCATGCCTGATGTTCGGTACTTGTATCACTATTAGTTGACATAATTAAAGGCCTTACCATTTAATTACCCTGCCGAAGTGTGCCTGAAGCTTTGAAGTCTATTAACCAACTATTATTGCATGAGGCTCACAATCTAGTTTATACTACGCTAATGATTGCATAGTTTTCCCTGCTGTAGTATGTTTGTATGAAACCCTCTACTCTTCATTATGCTCCCTAAGACTTTAATTGAGGTACAGAATGGCCAACTGCTTGCTTACTTATACGCAATGTGCTGTCTAAATTTGTAACTTGTCTGTGTTTGCGACTGGGCCCCAACATCATGCTCCTCTGGTGAGCTAAGAGGGATTTCTGTATGCAGGCTGCACAGACTATCTTTTTTATAATTTTTAAAATATCACCTGCTTATGCTTCATGACGTGTAACATTTTGTGTGTGAAAGTGACGTGTAACATTATTGTTAGTCCTGTTTTTCTATGTAGTACAAAATAGTGTCTTGTTTGCTTCACTGTTGTAACTATATTTTTGCCCTAGTCATGTGTACTTATAGAAACATTTCAGGATGAAGTGACATCAACATAAAAATCTGCGGCAAAGGCGGCATGGCCATTACCGAATGATTACGGATTGAATTGAATGTCTTGATGTTCTCGAGCATCAACTAGAGGTGGCAAGAAACCGCTTACATGATTGTTAACGATAATCAACAAGTTGAGACTGGACATGCAGGTATTAGATGCAGAGTCAAAAATGAAACAAGACACCAAGGTAACCATGAAGGAATTGGATATTTTGCAGACTGAAATTTGTGCTATCTGAATCCGCCAATCCTATTTTCTCAAGAGATTATAGTTCAAATGGAGTTAAGTTGATGCGCGTCCATGATGTATGAGCTGTATTTGCCAAAGTGTATGTTATTTGCTGTTTGTGTATGCTTTATTATCACCGTGCGAACCATAATGCCCAAATGGGTATAATCGGCTGTAATTTCTTTATTGTATAGTGTAGGATTATTCTACCTTTCTATGCCTTGATCTCTTTGTTTTATAGTGTATGCTTTTTAGAGGTGATAGTATTGAGTAGGATAATTCTTTGAATATGCTATATCGCTCAAACGGGGCCAACTCGCCTCGACCATGGCCCTTCACGGGTCGCCGGATCCATGGGCCTTCTACGCCCTCGTAGGATCCATGGGCCTTCTACGCCTCGTAGGATCCATGGGCCTTCTACGCCTCGTGAAGATCCATGGGCCTTCTACGCCTCCTAGGATCCATGGGCCTTCACGCCACGTAGGATCCATGGGGCCGACTCATTTATGGGTCTTGTACGGCCTTTAATGGGCGTCGACGGACCTATAATGGAAATCGTACGTTTTATGGGCTGACCATAACGGGCCGTTAATAGGCCGTATTTGGTGATGCTATGAAAATGGCCCAACAGACTAACGGACCACAAACGGGCCGATTGTAACGACGAGCAAAATTTGGCCCACAAGCAGAAAATGACAGTAACGGGCCGTAAGTAACCGAATGCTGCAAATGAGCCCAAGAATAAATGGGCCCTCAGAAGGCCGAAAGTTAACTTGGGCTGGAAACGGCCCAACGGAATAACGACCCGTTAATGGGTATAAAGTGTTACACTTTTCATTACGGGCCAATTTCACCGCAGGCCGTTAATGGGTGTAAAGTAATACACTGTTCATTACGGGCCAGTTTCAGCACGGGCCGCTAATGGGCCAAGAGTTACAAAGGGCCTCATATGGGCCGAAAGACGTCATGGGCCATACATGGGCCATAAGTGAAAACGGGCTGGAATCATATTGGATGGCCCAGATGACGCCATCGGGCCTAATTACGATAGGTCGTAACGGGCCTTGGGTTAGCGGGCTGTAAATGGGCTATATGCTAACAGGCCGTTAACAGGCTTTCCATGGGCCGGCCCGCCAGTTTTTGACCAAGTCAAAGGGGCTGGCCTTTTCACAGTAATGGGCCAGTGTTGGGCCGTGCCACGTGTCGACGTATCATAGGCGCCTTCTGTCCAGTGAGTGGATGACATCTGTCCCAATGATGAGCCGACACGTGTTTCCTCCAGCCAATGATCATTTTACATGTGGAAAATCCCCATTGGTCGGGGTTGTTAACTGGTTATCGGATCCAAAACCCGACCAGATAGCTTAACGGCGTTCCGTTATGGTGGATGCCATGTGTCGGTCACCCTTGACGAAAGAACTTCTGTGACGCGCGATTTATCGTCATGGAAGTGGACACTTCCGTGATGATAATTTTGGTAATGTCATGGAACACTTCTATGACAGCACATGTATGACTATCTTGATTCTGCCATAAAATCATCATGGATGTACATGCATGACAAAAAATACGACCTACTGTGACAAACACGTATTCATCACAGAAGTGTATTTTTTTTGTAGTGCATAGGTTTGATAGTAACAGGTGAATAGGTACTACCTCATCTACTTCCCAACCCACAATTTAATCAGATCCTAACCATGCAATTGTTTTAGGAATTGATCTAATGCAATAAAAATGGGTAGTAAAGAGGTATGATCAAAGTGTTACTTGCCTTGCTGATGATCCGCGAAACCTAGAGACTCGTAGTAACACGTATCGCACTCCCGGTACTCTATCACAAACAAACAAGCATACAATAAGCAATCAAGCAAAGATGCATGGGTAAAACTCAAATAAGAAGATCTAACCAGAAGTTCAACATAAGAACTCCGGTTTGCAAAAAGAATCAAATCAAACGAAGCAACGAAACTCAAACTGCGAAAGAAACAAGCTTCGTTAACTAATCTGGACGAAAGTCAATTTTTACAGTAGCAAAACTTGTTTAAGTTGATTAAACATAAAGAGGGGTTCGAGACGAAACTCTAGGTGCTTGAATCGCCCGATTCCGATAAACGAGAGAAAAGTTAAACTAAAACGAAAATCGGATCAGAAATCGCGATCGAAAATAATCACGATAAATTCAAGAAAAAGAAAACTGACGAACAGACTAACGAACAGACTAACGAACAGACGTTCCTGTCTGCGGTTAAACGGTGAAAACTGTTCTTTAAAACGAACGAATGAACGGGCGTTCGCTAAATAACTAAACCGAAAAAAATAAACCGAACCGGATCTGAAAAAAAACGGATCTAGGGTTTCCAAAAAAACCAATCGGTTTTCTCACGAAAACCGAGGCGGCGGCGGCTACCTCCAACGGGTCGGGCGAGACGGCGGCGACGGTGGGGCTCCGGTGCGGAGGCGCAGCTAGCGAGGCGGCGGCGGCGGTGGCGGCTCGCGGCGTATGGCGGGCGGGTGGCAATGGGCGGCGCGGCGGCGGGCTGGCGCCTGGGCGGCTCGGGTTTCAGCCGTGGCGGGCTGTTAATACGGGCTCACGCGCAAGCTTATAAAGCCCTCGGTGAGTCCCGCTTGGGTACGGCCCGGAGTCGGTTTCTTTTTTTTAAATAATTCCGACATGCAGAAAAAGAAAGAAAATAAATACTAAACGGACTCCAAAAATCGTGAAATAAAATTTCCCCGTCCTCTAAAAATAAGCCGGACCAGGTGAACATTTATTTGGGACTCTAATGCAATTTTGAAGAACGCATATTTTTCCTAATTCAAATAAAATAGCGAAAAAAATCCGAATAAAAATCTTATTTGATTTTAATATTAAATCTCCAATATTTCTTTATTTTTGAGGACGTCATTTTATCCTCGCTCTTTTATTTTAATAAAAGAAATATTCGAAGAGAAAATAATTAAAATCAAACGATCCTCTTTTCATAATTTGAGAAAAAGTCAAATATGAAAATAACGAAATTCCCAACTCTCTCTGTGGGTCCTTGAGTTGCGTAGAATTTCTAGGATCAAGCCAAAATACAATAAAATATGATATGCAATGATGATCTAATGCATAACATTCCAAATTGAAAATTTGGGATGTTACAAACCTACCCCCTTATGATGAATCTGGCCCTCGAGATTCGGGTTGGCTAGAAAATAGGGGAGGGTGATCTTTCCGTAGGTCTTCCTCTCGTTCCCAGGTGGCTTCATCCTTAGTATGGTGCCTCCACTGAACTTTGCAAAACTTGATAACTTTGCCGCGTGTAACTTGGCTGGCAAAATCAAGAATTTTAACTGGCTTCTCTTCGTAGGTCAAGTCGTTATCCAATTGTATCGCTTCCAGTGGCACTGTATCTCTCAGAGGGATATCAGCCATCTCTGCGTGGCACCTCTTCAACTGGGAAACATGAAACACATCATGAACTCCAGACAATCCTTCGGGCAATTCCAACTTGTAGGCGACTTCTCCCATACGTTCCAAAACACGGTAAGGTCCTACAAATCTCGGGGCTAACTTTCCCTTAACTCCAAAACGCTTCACTCCTCGAAGTGGTGATACACGAAGATACACTCTATCTCCGACTTCGTAAACTGTCTCCTTGCGTTTAGAATCCGCATAGCTCTTCTGCCTGGATTGCGCTACCTTGAGTATATCGCGTATCAGCTTAACCTTCTCTTCAGACTCTTTAATCAAATCTGGTCAAAACAACTGTCGATCTCCAACTTCATCCCACAACAACGGCGTTTTGCACCTCCTTTCGTACAATGCTTCGAAAGGAGCCATCTTCAAACTGGCTTGATAGCTGTTGTTGTAAGAGAACTCTGCATACAACAAATTATCGTCCCAACTAGATCTATAGTCTAGCGCACAAGCTCTCAACATGTCCTCTAGAATCTGATTGACTCTCTCAGTCTGTCCATCTGTCTGCGGGTGAAAAGCTGTACTGAACTCTAGCCTGGTTCCCAAATTCTCATTCAACTGATTCCAAAACTTGGAGGTAAACTGGGTTCCTCTATCTTATACAATGGTCCTCGGAACTCCATGCAGACATACGATCCTGGTCATGTATATCTTTGCCAACTTAGCAATGGTGTAAGTGGTCTTTACTGGGATGAAATGAGCTACTTTCGTCAAACGATCGACTACAACCCATATCGAATCATAGCCTGAACGAGTCCTGGGCAATCCCGTGATAAAATCCATGCCTAGCTTGTCCCACTTCCATTCGGGTATCGGCAATGGTTGTAGCAATCCTGCTGGCTTCTGATGCTCTGCCTTCACTCTCTGACATTCATCACAAACTGCTACATACTCCAAAATATCCTTCTTCATTCCGGTCCACCAGAAACTATCCTTCAAATCCAGATACATCTTAGTATTTCCTGGGTGAATCGAATAGGGTGAGTCATGGGCCTCTTGCAGAATCAACTTCCTGATCTCCTGATCATTAGGCACATATACGCGGTCCTCAAACCATAAGGTATCGTGCTCATCCTCACGAAATCCTTTAGCCTTTCTTTTGCTCATTCTTTCCTTTATATCGGCAATCTCCTTGTCCGTCTTCTGAGCTTCTCCGATCTTATCCATCAAAGTAGATTGAATCTCCAAAGTTGCTACATAGCCTCTCGGAACTATCTCCAAACATAGCTCACGAAGATCCCCCGCTAACTCCTTGGGTAACTGTGACGCCCCCGATTCAATCGTACACTAATCATACACGCAAACGTGTACGATCAAGATCAGGGACTCACGGGAAGATATCACAACACAACTCTAAAAATAAAATAAGTCATACAATCATCATTATACAAGCCAGGGGCCTCGAGGGCTCGAATACAAGTGCTCGATCATAGACGAGTCAGCGGAAGCAACAATATCTGAGTACAGACATAAGTTAAACAAGTTGCCATAAGATGGCTAGCACAAACTGGGATACAAATCGAAAGAGGCGATGCCACCGCTCGATTCTCCTAACTACTCGGTCGCCGCGGTGGGCTGCATGTAGTAGTAGGTGTCTCCGGTGTAGTAGTCGCCATTGATGGTGGCGCTCGCCCCGGCTCCATCGTGCAGTCGCAGCAATCGAGTAGAGATAGGGGAAAAGGGGAACAAGGCAACCGTGAGTACTCATCCAAAGTACTCGCAAGCAAGGAGCTACACTACATATGCATGGATATATGTGTAAAGGGCCATATCGAGGACTGAACTGCAGAATGCCGTAATAAGAGGGGGATAGCTAATCATGTCGAAGACTACGCTTCTGGCAGCCTCCGCCTTGCAGCATGTAGCAGAGAGTAGTCTGAAGTCCTCCAAGTAGCATTGCATAGCAATAATCCTACCCGGCGATCCTCTCCTCGTAGCCCTTTAGAGAGCGACCACCGGGTTATATCTGGCACTTGGAAGGGTGTGTTTTATTAAGTATCCGGTTCTAGTTGTCATAAGGTCAAGGTACAACTCCAAGTCGTCCTGTTACCCAAGATCACAGCTATTCGAATAGATTAACTTCCCTGCAGGGGTGCACCACATAACCCAACACGCTTCATCCCATTTGGCCGGACACACTTTTCTGGGTCATGCCCGCCCGCGGAAGATCAACACGTCGCAGCCCGACCTAGGCCAATAGAGCGGTCAGCACGCCGGTCTAAACCTAAGCGCCAGGTCGGCCCATCGCCTTAGCACACCGCACGCTATGAAACGCGGCCGAAGCGAGCTAGCAACCTCCATTACAAAGGAAGTCACGTTACGCGGTCCAATCTGGCGCGCGCCGCTCAGTCGCTGACGTCACGAAGGCTTCGGCTGATACCACGATGCCGAGTGCCCATAATTGTTCCCGTTTAGCTGGTTAGTGCGTATAGACCAAATGGCCAGACTCAGATCAAATACCAAGATCTCATTAAGCATGTTAAGTATCCACGAACGCCGAACAGGGCCAGGCCCACCTCTCTCCTAGGCGGTCTAAACCTGCCCTGTCGCGCCGCCACAAAGATCCATCCAGAGGGCCGTCGGGACAAAGGTCCTTTCAGCCCCCAATCCGTGAATCACTCGCGGGTACTCCTCGAGCCGACCCGACTTTAAGCACCACATGTATCATGTATAAAGTATATAGTATATACCCGTGATCACCTCACGAGTGATCACGGCCCGATAGTATAGCACAGCAGACGGACAAGAATGTAGGGCCACAGATGGAAATACTAGCATCCTATACTAAGCATGTAGGATTGCGTAAAGGTAACAACAAGAGTAGCAAGGACAGGCTATGCATCGGGATAGGTATAACGGAAAGCAAGAATATGCTACACTACTCTAATGCAAGCAGTATAGAGTAGAATAGGCGATATCCGGTGATCAAGGGGGGGCTTGCCTGGTTGCTCGGCAAGAGAGAGGGTCGCCAACACCGTAGTCGTCTTGGGTAGCAGCGCGTCGGTCTCGGTTCAGCGGAAGAGGAGGGGAGAAACAATGAATACAATGCAAACAGATGCATAACGGTGCATGACAAAGCAATGTGTGATGCTAGGCGTGCCCTAACGCGGTATGAGGTGATACCGGCCAAGGGGGGAAACATCCGGAAAGTATCCCGGTGTTTCGCGTTTTGAGACAGATGAACCGAGGGGAAAAGTTGCATGTTTGCTATGCTAGGATGTGTGGCGGACGAACAGCTGCGTGTCGATTTCGCCTCGCGCTCGAGCAACTTTCATGTACATGATTTTCATCCGAGTTATGGATTATTTTATATTAATTTTTAAAGTTTTAATCATTTACTAAAATTATTTTAATTCAAAATAATTATCAAATTGCTAGGGGTACCCAGCCCTGTGTACACAAAAATGTACCCAGGGGCTGACATGTGGGCCAAGGGGACACAGTTGACCAGTCAAAGTTGGTGGTGAACAGGGGTGGGGCCCCCTTGTCATTAACTGTTTTTTCTAACCTAACAGATTAGTTGTACTAATTAGGTTATTAGACTATATAGGTTTAATTAGTTTAATTTAATCAAGTTAATTAATTATTTTATTTTTACTTACTTATTTTGTTTTTAATTCTTTTCGTTGTCTCATTTTTTTTAACGCAGGAGCGGGCCCACGTGTTTGTGGCCAGGGGCCCTAGCGGGCGCTGGTCAGCGGTTCCCGGAGCGGGCGCCGGGTCGCCAGATCTGAGAAACACGCTGGCGGCGTCGTAGAGCGAGGCGTGGCTGGTCGAGACAAGGCCACGCGCGGGGTGCGTGAGCGCTGGACAGTGCGGGCTCGGGCACGGCCAAAGGCAGGCCAAGGCGCGGGCGATAGAGCGAGCTAGCACGGGGCGTGGCTGGCGGTGCGCGTGCGAGGCAGTGGCACGACGTGCGCGGGCGAGAAGGAACGACGAGCGCGGGTGCGGCCAGAACTGGAAGGGGGCGTGGGCGCGTCACGCGTGCGATGCGGCAACACATGGGGGGGGGGCGAGGACGGCACGGTGATGTTCTGTACAGGGAGAGGAAGAGGCGAGGCGGAGGCCGGGGGCCTCACCGACGTTGCAGGGGTACGGGGCGGTGAGGCTCGGTGAAACTACGCGGGGAGGAGATGAAGACGGGGCGGCGACGATGTGGCGGTGACGACGGACGGCGGCGTCAGATCGACGACGAGGCGGCACCGGGTCGAGGCCGCGGCTTCCGGCGGGTTGGTGACGAAGCTCCGAGGCGTCAGGGGCATTCGCGCAGAGGCGGGAGGGCGTCCCAGTGAGGAAGAAACTCGGCGTAGTGGCCGCGGGAACCGGCGGCATCGTCGGGCCGATGGGACCGGGGGTTTGGCCCGATCCAGATCGGGCAGAGGGGGGGGGGGAGAGGAGTGCGAGGGGAGAGTGGGGGATCGGGAGGAGAGTGGGGCGGTTAGGGTTTCGGTCGGGTGGACCGAGGCGGTAAGTAGTCTGGGGCGCGGGGTGGGCTGGCCTGTTCGCAAGGCCAACTGGGTCGTGGCCCCGCAAGGGGGGGGGGTTCCTTCTCCTTTTAATTTTCTTGTTTGTTGTTTTTTTCTTTTTTTTTTCTTTATTCTGTTTGGATTTTAGTTCCAGTTTATTTTTACTTAGTAAAATATGACAATAGCTCCTAAATTAACATTTCAAAACAACCCTCATCCACAAAAGGTTTTAACCCAAAATAAAATAGTTTAGTGTTTTATAAAATACCAAAGGCATTTAAATAATGTTTTTGCTACCGTTTAAATCATTTCAGTGCACCTATACATTATATAAAATTGTGGATTCTTTATCATAATCATCTATGCATTAACTGGCACAACCCAAACATTTTGTTTAGTATCTTTGAAAATCTTTGATGTTTGCCTTTAATTCAATTTTGAATTTGAATCGGTTTGAACTAACCCGAGATTAACTACAGCGACAGAGGTGACGTGGCATCATTTGTCAGGAACTACTGTAGTCTAATTATCCGGGCGTCACAATTCTCCTCCACTACAAGAAATCTCGTCCCGAGATTTAAGCGGTGGAGTGAGGGGGAAAGGTGTTGGTAGCGGAAAAAAAAACTAACGAGTCTTCTCGGTCTTGGCTGCCCTTTCGAAGAGGTTGATCCCTTCCGTTGATATCTTCATTTCTCTGCTTCAAGTCAAAATGAGGAAGTCGTCATCCTGTCTTCGGGACCTTCATCGTACTTACGAAAAGGATATGGGGGAAGACTCGGGAAGGGCGGGCCTTACCAGGTTGACTAGCTGGTAGATAACATCCGTGAAGGTTACGAAAAGTAACTCTCAGATTGAACTTAAGAAGATATCGAGAGCAAGTAAGAAGGTACCAGGAGAAGTTTCAAGCGGGCAGGCAATCGTTTGATGCCTGAAACAGGGCGTGAAAAGGGGTTAAGAGCAACAAGAATAAGTATTGTGTTTCATACCAGAAGTAATGATCTCTGGTAGGTGGCTCATGAATTACATACAAAGCTAAGTGCAAAGGATACTTCAGAATTGACGGAGGTACAAGAGAGTGGGTTTCGATCACGGGACCATGGGTTATGGGCCCACCATGTGGGTCAAAAGTATGAAGTCGATGACGTCTTACACGATCATGTAAACAAGGCATGTCAGAGGATAGCCTATCAGTTATGTCGACAACAACATCGATACCAAGGGCGAGGGACGAAGAGAACCATTTTCCTGCTCGTTGAAACGAGGCGGACCAATAGGTAAGGTTCCCGTCCATCGGTGGTTACCGGAATGTCATCAACAATAGTAACAAGGTCTTACTGACAGAGTTGTACATCGAGGTGTTTGCACACGCAGTGGATTATTACTGCTTATATCATATAGATCATAGAAAAGGTTTAAACAAAACAAGGGAAAGGACAAAGTGTTCATCAGATTTAATCAGAACAATGGAAAAAATGTGTTTAAACACATATTTCAGGGGTATATCCTTCCCAAAGACAAGCAGAGCATGATATGCATGTCAGGATATAACATGAAAAACCCTTTTTGGAAAGGGGAGAGAAATATCATGACATTACCCATACAATGGTGCTTGGATAATTTGATAAAGAAAATTTAGCATTGCGCTTCAAATGGTCTTATTGAAAATCGGAGTACCACAGACATGCTTCGGGATAGCATTGACATGGTCTTCAAGCAAAAATCGGATTTAGGATACACAAAGGATCCATCAGGAACAACTTATAGAATAAGTCTTTCAATTTCCTCTTAGAAGAATGGTTAACATTGCTAAAAATGAAACTATAACAATAGGTCCTCTGGCCAAGGGTGCCAAAGACACCACCTTACCAGGTTACGTAGAGATCAATGTTACAACTCTTGGAAATATGTCCCAACCATCATATCTGACCGAGATTCAGATCCGATTAGTGTCAGGATACCTCAGACTTAGGATTCCTGAGAAGAAAAGGTGCAACGCAAATTGACGAGACGACATTGTAAGATTCTCGGGGAAATGAACTATGAAGGGATTTTCGTTAACAAGAGTTCATCATTAACCCAAGGAGAGGGCAAGGAGGTGTCTGGTGAACTCAACGGCAATTCATCGAGATTTCCAAAAGATGGATTTCCACAATTAAGTGAACAAGGAGATAACATTTGTCAGATCAAATGATATAAGGAAGTATGCTCGAGGAAAACATACACAATTAAACATTGGTTGAAAGGTGCTACCAAATATGGGTTGGGTTGCACGACCAATGTCGAATGGTGATTCAATAATCAATAGCCTAAGAATGAACTTTTGACCATTAACTTCAAAGAAATAGGGTTGCTAGAAGGAAAGAATCCAAACAACACCGTTCACTTGTTGGAATTAACACAGGGACTAAGAAAGAATGGTGATGGTGAGAAGTATTTCTATGTCAAGAATTCTCAAGAGGTGGAACAAATCTCAGAACATTCTTGACATAAAGGATGGTAATACTCTAAGGTAAAGAAGAACAATTGCTGGATAGCAAGGAACTCAATGTATAACACCAAACATGAACAAGCTTGTGTTGGTGGGAAGGAAATAAAGTGGTCGATGATAACACAATTCATCAAGGGCAAGGATGGTATTTCTCATCATGAGTTCAATTGATATCCTGGAAGAGCATCAGAATGTTGATGGTCACCACACCTTTGTCGCGAGAGTTCATGAAGATGTAATCGATCGGCGACAACATCAAGTCAAAGTAATGATGAAGTGAAAGGTTATTGGAACCAAGGGTACGACACAAACTCGAAACCAAGCTTGTTGTTCAAGGCGAAATGATATGACGATGAGGATCGACGTAAGGTTAGTTCATCGTCGAAAATTGTGCTCCGAGAAGAAGGACCGGGTAGCACAGTTAAAATTAGCTTTATAATGAGCCGATCAGGCTAGGAATGACTTGAAGGATTAATAAATTTGTAAGCAACAAAAAATACTTAGAGTTATGGAATCAGAGTGCGGAATTGATTCACTTATCGATGTTCTCGGTTGACTACAACCCAGAACCCGTGGAGTCACTATGACGGGGAAGGGTACTACTTCATCAGAAATTCATAGAATGAAGTGCAATGGGTTGATATCCTCGAGATACCAGGGGGCAATACTCGAAGGTAGAACAAAATAGAGGTTGGATTGGGTATTGCTCTGCAGAAGTCAAGTGCTTAATCTTGCACGAGAAATGGTATTTAAAGGAGAACATGGTCGGAACCACGATTGCAAAAGGCCAGATCCCAGATATAAGATGAACTTATACCAAGGGAATACTTAAGTTAAGAGAAGCTTTCATGATAACTTCTACATCGTGGCCATGGGCATGAACACAAAGTTCAAGGTCGACTCCCACTTCACCAATGCACAACCTTTCATTCACTTCTCGCGTTCAATGAAGTTGCAGTGTTGAAATTTTATCTGGCAAAATACCAGAAGAGTATGACTCGTGAAAACTTTCGAGTTCACCCATATTAAGGAAGGCATAGGTTCAACCCATTGGGGCATCTTAGAATCATATACCAGAATCTTTAGAAGTAATTAACTCAAGCTCGAAGGCAGAGCATGGTTGAGAAAGCAGAGGATACAATTTACCAAAGGCATTATGTATCAGAGGAAAGGCTCACAAGGTTATTGAATATGAAGGGCGTTGTCAGATAAAATCCAACAAAGGATCTGGTGGCCCACAAGGGATCTGACGTGAGCATCGGTACTCAACTAGAGTAAGAAGAATGCAAGGAGATCAGATTATAGGAACAACTGACTATCTCAATTGTCAAATGCAAAGGAATTATGATTTCCAAATCAAGGGATCAGAAACAATGCTCTGATTAGGGATGGATAAGTTGAATAGCCTTAGGGTACAATCAACGACAATTGGATTGGTCGAGGACCAATTCCAGTTAAAAGAATGGCAGCTCAGCCGGAAAAGTAATTTATAAGGATCAATGATGATTGCGTGTATTCGCAAACATGTTGAGTCAACAGACTCAAAATGATAATGACAAGGAATGTCAATAAGACTACGAGACTAATGGGATTAACCATAATGCAAGCAAGCAAGAATTTCAAGAGCCAAAGGCTCCAGAAGATTTTCGGAAGATCGAATAGCATTCCAAAGAATTTTGTGAAACACATGATCAACTTTGGACGAACGGATACTCGGCAAGCGCGAGTAATTAACCGTAGGCGTATTCATGCAGCAAGGAACTGCAAGGCAGTAGGCACAAAAGGATTCTCGGAACAATAGAGAGAATTTCGGGGTATCTTGTAATAACAAGATCAATGGGAATGATTATATGAATGGCAAGTGTATGCAGTTTGCATAGGGGTTGACGGTGGAAGGAAATCGCAAATGCGATGGCACAAGACTCGAGAGAACATCGTAGAGTAACTTCGGAATCTTCTAGTGCAGCAGGCGATCATCTGAAGTGAGGGGCTCTCCGGGAGAAAGTACTTGCGAGAACCTAAAGTTAGTCTTGTTTTTAGCAAAATTGTTTAACCCGAATAGAAGAGAGCTCAGAGTCCCAGAGTAAAGATCGAGGAGTAAAAGATCCTAATACCACCCAATGGCGACGTGGGCCCGTAAGGCACACAGCCATGTTAGTAAAAGTTTTGCAATGACTAGACTCGACTTCGGCCAAGGAGTGTGGAAGGGGATTCTACAGCAATCGGCTCGATACCAACTTGTGACGCCCCCGATTCAATCAGACACTAATCATACACGCAAACGTGTACGATCAAGATCGAGGACTCACGGAAGATATCACAACACAACTCTAAAAATAAAATAAGTCATACAAGCATCATAATACAAGCCGGGGCCTCGAGGGCTCGAATACAAGTGCTCGATCATAGACGAGTCGTGGAAGCAACAATATCTGAGTACAGGCATAAGTTAAACAAGTTGCCATAAGATGGCTAGCACAAACTGGGATACAGATCGAAGAGGCGATGCCTCTGCACGGGATCCTCCTAACTACTCCCGGTCGTCTCGTGGGCTGCACGTAGTAGTAGGCGCCCGGTGTAGTAGTCGTCATCGATGGTGGCGTCTGGCTCCTGGGCTCCATCGTCTGGTCGCAGCAATCGAGTAGAGATAGGGGGAAAAGGGGGAACAAGGCAACCGTGAGTACTCATCCAAAGTACTCGCAAGCAAGGAGCTACACTACATATGCATGGATATATGAGTAAAGGGCCATATCAGTGGACTGAACTGCAGAATGCCAGAATAAGAGGGGGATAGCTAATCATGTCGAAGACTACGCTTCTGGCAGCCTCCGCCTTGCAGCATGTAGCAGAGAGTAGTCTGAAGTCCTCCAAGTAGCATTGCATAGCAATAATCCTACCCGGCGATCCTCTCCTCGTAGCCCTGTTAGAGAGCGACCACCGGGTTATATCTGGCACTTGGAAGGGTGTGTTTTATTAAGTATCCGGTTCTAGTTGTCATAAGGTCAAGGTACAACTCCAAGTCGTCCTGTTACCGAAGATCACGGCTATTCGAATAGATTAACTTCCCTGCAGGGGTGCACCAAATAACCCAACACGCTTGATCCCATTTGGTCGGACACACTTTTCTGGGTCATTCCCGGCCGCGGAAGATCAACACGTCGCAGCCCGACCTAGGCCAACAGAGCGGTCAGCACGCCGGTCTAAACCTAAGAGCCCAGGGGTCTGGGCCCATCGCCCTTAGCACACCTGCACGTTGCGAACGCGGCCGGAAGCAGACCTAGTGTAACACCCTCAGTGTCATGCTACAGTAATCCCCTGTTAATGGTGCCAGGACACCATGTTTACTGAGCTAATTATCACTTGATGAAAAATCAAATTCAAATTCAAATTCAAATTATGAGGGGACTTCAAAATTTCTCATACATGAAAACAAAATGTTCCTCATGTGCCAAATATTCCACAACTAATATTGGTGGTGAACCAACATTTTTGCAAAAGGTTTAAGTGGCCTAAGCTACTTAAAGCAGTGACCTAAGCAATATATTAAATGCCCTTTTTAATTTATAAAATTGTCAACTATTCCAAATGCCCCCCAACCTTTTTGAGGCAGTGCACTTTAATTCTTTGAAATTGTTTTGGCCAGTGGCATAATTTTGCAAAGTCAATTGTGGCTAAAAGTAAATGCAAAAGCTGCTGGAAAAGAAAAAGAAAAATAATTAAAAAAGAAAAACAACTCCCCCTCCTGGGCCAGACGGCCCAGTTAGCCGACCCACGTGGCCCAACTGGCCAGCCGGCCCAACCGCGGCCTACTTAGGCCTCCCCACCACCAAAACCTAGCCCCGATCCACCCCACTCCTTCCACGATTTCGGCCCCACGCCCTCTCGCCTCCCTCTGCCCTCGATCCAGATCGAGGGCACGGACTGGCGATCACGCACCATGCTGGGCGGCGGGCGCCCATCCCGGCGCCGCCCTTGCCCTCCTCCCGGAGCAGCCCCTCGCCGAGCCGCCCTCCCCTCGATGCTCCGCCTGGCCTCCCGAGACCCCTTCCTCTGCCCCGCAGCTCCTCCAATGCCGCCGCGACGAGCCCCTCTACCCGGGCCACCACCATCGCTGCCCCGACGTCGCCGAGCTGCCCCTGAGCTCTGGGGTGAGCGCCTCCCCGCCGCCGTGACGCCACCCCGTCGTCCTCGTCTCCTCCTCGCCGGCGCTCCCCGTCCCCGTCGCTCGTCCCCATCCTCCTCCTCACCGGACTCCGTCGAGCCACGCCGCCCCCGTTCATCTACAAACGGGTGAGCCTCGTCCGCCTCTCTCTCCCATCACCGGATCAGGCGCGCCTCCATTCCGCCGCCTGCGCCCGCCCGCGTCGCCATGTCGTTCCGTCACCCATACGTTGCTCGCTTACCGAGAGGCTCCATGGTCGCACCCCCCGTGGCCATCGGCCCCGTGCGTCCCCACCAGTACAGCTTGCTGCTCCGGCCCTGGCCGCCGGAGCCCTGGTCGCTGCTCCGGCCGGCCTCGCCGTACCAACCGCCCGATGGCAGCGTCTTGGCGCAAGATCATAGTCGTGGCTGGCCGGCCACAGCCGCCGCCCCACCCTGGTCCGCTGACCACAGGGCCCCCGCCCTGGCCAGATAGGCCTATGACAGTGGGGCCCGCCCCCAAAACGTTTAAAAAGAAAATGTATTGTAAAATTAAAAAAATTAATTAATTAATTAATTAAATAGGTAATTAATTAACTTAATTAACTCTGTTTAGTACCTAATTAACTTGATTAGTTAATTAAAACAGTTAATTAGTTGTTAGACTATGATAGAACGGCCCCACACGTCAGGGTTGACTTTGGTCAACTCTGTTGACTGCTCACGTCATGATGACGTCATGCTGATGCAATAACCCCCCCCCCCATTTTAGTTTCAATAATAATTTTTGAAAATGGTTTAATCTTTAGAAATTCATAGAAATTAAACCGTAACTCGGATGAAAATGTTTTCTACATGAAAGTTGCTCAGAAAAACGAGGCGAACCCGAATACGCTACCCACATACCTGTCAGGTGCCTCTAGCTATCTGAACATGGAACATTCCCCCTCCGGTCATCTGTCTGACACAGGTCCGGAACCGGGAAAACATTCCCGGTTGAATTCCCCATTCACATATATCGTGTAGCCATGCGTTAGATCACACCCGGCACATCATATTGCCATGTTATGCTTTGTGATGCTATGCTTGCTTTATATTTATTGTTTCTTCCCCCTCTTCTCGCCGGTAGACCCCGAGACCGATGCCGCCCCTGTGATCGACTACGTCGACGATGACCCCTCCTTGCCAGAGCAACCAGGCAAGCCCCCCCTTTGATCATCCCGATATCGCCCATTCCATTCTATCATGCTTGCATTAGATTTTGCTACTGTGATTGATTGCTCCTATTCTGATGCATAGCCTATTTTTGTATCTGTTGTTGTACCTTACCTGCTTATCCTAAACTGCTTAGTATAGGTTGGTTAGAGATCCATCGCTGACCCCACCTTGCCCTTGTTGCCACCGCTTCATCATCGAAGACTCGATCAACGGGATTGAAGACCAGGCCCCGGCACCGCACATCACTTCCCCTTAGTTGCTCGACCTACTGGGTTTCTATCGAGTGCCGAGGGTGAGACCTCTACAGCACTTCTGATGTTAACCCTGTAGTGTAGCTATTCGGTCGTGGTCATTAACCACTTCCGATACGACTCTGTCGTGCAACCCCTCAAGTGTGAACCTCGGGGGTGATTCCTCTTACGTTCACCTTGATGATTACATCTAGTGGAATTCATCGGGGGTGATTCCTCGGGTTTTCCCCTTGATGTTTGGACACACGGATACTTGGACTTTACCACTATTACTTGGAAAGACGGGTCGACCCTGAGGGGTACCCGCGCGAGCTTAATTGCGAGTGAGGTGGAGACGGGTTGACCTGGAGGGTGCCCGCGAGATACTTACGAGGCGTGGCCGGGCATTCCTAGCCCTTGCCGCAAGTCCTCGACATGGGGCAACGGGGTCACATCTTTCGTGAGTCTCGCTTGTTACCGCTGCCCTAATCCACTACGATTTGGATATTTGATCCGAGGGGCCTCGGCCCGATAGCACTAACCATCACGTGGGCATAGTATGGGCGTCGCGTCAGATACATCACCGAAGCTTAATAGACGCCAGCGACCGAGCGGCGCGCCGGGTTGGACTGCGTAAGCACCGCCTTGTTGAAGGATGTAGCTAGGTCTGCTCACCGGCGCGACATAACGTCAGGAGTTCCGGGAGATGGCCCATGACCCCGGGGCATAGGTTTAGTCTGGCGTCTTGGCCTCTATTAAGCCTTGGTCGGGTTGCGGCGTATTGTTTGGCCGAGGCCGGGCATGACCCAGGAAAGTGTGTCCGGCCGGAGTTAAGCGAGCGTGGTGGGTAAGTTGGTGCACCCCTGCAGGGAAGAACTAATCTATGCATAGCCTGTCCTACGGTAACAGACAGTTGGAGTTGTATCCCGATCGATACAACTAGAACTGGATACTTGTGATGAGAATTGGATGGTGATGAGAGTTGGATTGTGATGATAACTGGATAGTATGGCTCTGGGATTGCTTTCTCGTAGGGAGTCGAGAAAGGATCTCCGGCCGAGGTTGATGACACCACTTCTACTTTACTTTGTGCTACTCTTATCTCTTCTGATGCTGCAAGATGCTTGAAGATGCTGAAGATGCTAGTCTTCGATAGGACTAGGCCTTTTCTCTATTCTGGCAATTCTGCAGCCCAGTCCACATATACAACCTTCCTTTGATAATGTTGCATATGTAGTGTAGATCCTTGCTTGCGAGTACTTTGGATGAGTACTCACGGTTGCTTTGCTCCCCCGTTTCCCCCTTTCCTTTCTTTCCGGTTGATGCAACCAGATGTCGGAGCCCAGGATCCAGACGCCACCTTTGACAACGGCTGCCACTACCACGAGGGTGCCTACTACCACGTGAAGACCACCGACGTCCAGGAGTAGTTAGGAGGCTCCCAGGCAGGAGGCCTTGCCTTTTCGATCGTAGATGCTTTTGTGCTAGCCTTCTTAAGGCAAACTTGTCTAACTCATGTCTGTACTCAGATATTGTTGCTTCCACTGAATCTTGTGTTTTCGAGCTTATGTATTCGAGCCCTCGAGGCCCATGGCTTGTAACATAAAGCTTGTATTATTTTATTTTGGTGTCTAGAGTTGTGTTGTGATATCTTCCCGTGAGTCCTTGATCTTGATCGTACACATTTGCGTGTATGATTAGTGTACGATTGAATCGAGGGCGTCACACCTAGCAACCTCCATTACAAAGGAAGTCACGTTACGCGGTCCAATCTGGCGAGCGCCGCTCAGTCGCTGACGTCACGAAGGCTTTGGCTGATACCACGACGCCGAGTGCCCATAATTGTTCCCGCGTAGTTGGTTAGTGCGTATAGACCAAATGGCCAGACTCAGATCAAATACCAAGATCTTGTTAAGAATGTTAAGTATCCGCGAACGCCAAACAGGGCCAGGCCCAACTCTCTCCTAGGCGGTCTCAACCTGCCCAGTCGCTCCGCCACAAAGATCCATCCAGAGGGCCGTCGGGACAAAGGTCCTTTCAGCCCCTAATCCGTGAATCACTCATGGTACTCCTCGAGCCGACCGACTTTAAGCACCACATGTATCATGTATAAAGTATATAGTATATACCGTGATCACCTCCCCAGTGATCACGGCCCGATAGTGTAGCACAAACAGACGGATAAGAATGTAGGGCCACAGATGGAAATACTAGCATCCTATACTAAGCATGTAGGATTGCGTAAAGGTAACAATAGTAGTAGCAAGGACAGGCTATGCATCGGGATAGGTATAACGAAAGCAAGAACATGCTACACTACTCTAATGCAAGCAGTATAGAGTAGAATAGGCGATATCTGGTGATCAAGGGGGGGGGGCTTGCCTGGTTGCTCTGGCAAGAGAGAGGGGTCGTCAACACCGTAGTCGTACTGGGTAGCAGCGGCGTCGGTCTCGGCGTCTAGCGGAAGAGGAGGGGGGAGAAACAATGAATACAATGCAAACAGATGCATAACGGTGCATGACAAAGCAATGTGTGATGCTAGGCGTGCCCTAACGCGGTATGAGGTGATACCGGTGAAGGGGGGAAACATCCGGGAAAGTATCCCCGGTGTTTCGCGTTTTCGGACATATGAACCGGAGGGGAAAAGTTGCATGTTTGCTATGCTAGGGATGTGTGGCGGACGAACAGGCTGCGTATCCGGATTCGTCTCGTCGTTCTGAGAAACTTTCATGTACAAAGTATTTTCATCCGAGTTATGGATTATTTTATATTAATTTTTAAAATTTTAATCATTTACTAAAATTATTTTAATTGGAAAATAATTATCAAATTGCTAGGGGTACCCAGCCCTGTGTACACAAAAATGTAACCAGGGGCTGACATGTGGGCCAAGGGGACACAGTTGACCAGTCAAAGTTGGTGGTCAACAGGGGTGGGGCCCCCTTGTCATTCTCTGTTTTTCTAACCTAACAGATTAGTTGTACTAATTAGGTTATTAGACTATATAGGTTTAACTAGTTTAATTTAATCAAGTTAATTAATTATTTTATTTTTACATACTTATTTTGTTTTTAATTCTTTTCGTTGTCTCATTTTTTTAACGCAGGAGCGGGCCCACGTGTCTGTGGCCAGGGGCCCTAGCGGGCGCTGGTCAGCGGTTCCCGGAGCGGGCGCCGGGTCGCCAGGACCCGAGCACGCGCGGGCGGCGTGCAGAGCAGGGCAGTGGCTGGTCGAGACGAGGCCACGCGCGGGGTGCGTGAGCGCTGGACAGTGCGGGCTCGGGCACGGCCAAAGGCAGGCCAAAGGTGCGCGATGAGCAGGAGAGCAAGACGGGCGTGGGCGTGGCGGTGCGTGCGCAGGCAAAGGGCACGACGCTGGCGTAGAAGGAGCTCACACGAGCTGGTGCGGCCAGAAGCTGGAAGGGGCGCGGGCGCCACGCGCGTCGCGGCGCGGCAACACAGGGGGGTGAGGACGGCGCGGTGACGTTCATGACAGGAGAGGAAGAGGCGAGGCGGAGGCCGGGGCCTCACCGACGTTGTGCGGGTGCAGGCGGTGAGGCTCGGTGAAGCTACATGGGGAGGAGATGAAGACGGGGCGGCGACGAGGTGGTGGTGACGACGGACGGCGGCGTCAGATCGACGACGTGGCGGCACCGGGTCGAGGCCGCGGCTTCCGGCGGGTTGGTGACGAAGCTCCGAGGCGTCAGGGGCATTCGCGCAGAGGCGGGAGGGCGTCCCAGCGAGGGAGAAACTCGGCGTAGTGGCCGCGGGAACCGGCGGCGTCGTCGGGCCGATGGGATCGGGGGTTTGCCCCGATCCAGATCAAGCAGAGGGGGGGAGAGAGGAGTGCGAGGGGAGAGTGGGGGATCGGGAGGAGAGTTGTGCGGTTAGGGTTTCGGTCGGGTGGACCGGGGCGGTAAGTAGTCTGGGGCGCGGGGTGGGCTGGCCTGGTCGCTAGGACAACTGGGTCGTGGCCCGGCAAGGGGGGCGGTTCCTTCTCCTTTTAATTTTCTTGTTTTTTTTTCTTTTTTTTCTTTTATTCTGTTTGGATTTTAGTTCCAGTTTATTTTTACTTAGTAAAATATGACAATAGCTCCTAAATTAACGTTTCAAAACAACCCTCATCCACAAAAGGTTTTAACCCAAAATAAAATAGTTTAGTGTTTTATAAAATACCAGAGGCATTTAAATAATGTTTTTGCTACCGTTTAAATCATTTCAGTGCACCTATACATTATATAAAATTGTGGATTCTTTATCATAATCATCTATGCATTAACTGGCACAACCCGAACATTTTGTGTCGTATCTTTGAAAATCTTTGATGTTTGCCTTTAATTCAATTTTGAATACGAATCGGTTTGAACTAACCCGGGATTAACTACAGCGACAGAGGTGACGTGGCATCATTTGTCAGGAACTACTGTAGTCTAATTATCCGGGCGTCACAGTAACTCTCCGGTCATGAGTGTATTGACATGACTCTTGCCTCAACGCATCGGCTACTACGTTAGACTTTCCGGGATGATAATGTAATCTCATATCATAATCCTTAATGAGTTCCAACCATCTCCTCTGCCTGAGATTCAACTCCTTCTGCGTGAAGATATACTTCAAACTCTTGTGATCCGTGTATACCTCACAATGGTTTCCGATGAGAAAATGTCTCCAAGTCTTCAACGCATGCACTACGGCTGCTAACTCCAAATCATGGGTAGCGTAACTCAACTCATGGGGTTTAAGCTGTCGTGAGGCATATGAAACAACTCTTCCCTCCTGCATAAGTACGGCTCCAAGTTCTCGACGAGAAGCGTCGCAAAACACTTCATAATCCTTTTGTTGATCTGGCAGAATCAACACTGGTGAAGTAACCAAGCGTTTCTTCAACTCCTGAAAAGTGGCCTCACATTCATCAGTCCATTTGAACTTGGTGTCCTTCTTCAACAACTCCATCATAGGATTTGCAACCTTTGAGAAATTCTGAATGAACCTCCGGTAGTATCCTGTGAGTCCAAGAAAACTCCGGATATCTCCAACTGACGTGGGTGCTTCCCAATTTGTCACAGTGACAACTTTGCTGGGGTCTACCGCTATTCCTTCTCCAGATATAACATGTCCAAGGAATCCAACTTCCTTCAGCCAAAACTCACACTTGCTGAACTTGGCGTATAGCTGATGTTCTCTGAGCTTCCCAAGTACCAAACGCAAATGCTCCTTATGTTCCTCTTCGTTCTTCGAGTAGACCAAAACATCATCAATGAACACCACGACAAACTTATCCAAAAGTCCATAAGCACTTTGTTCATCATATTCATAAAATAGGCAGGTGCGTTAGTCAGACCAAATAACATTACGGTATACTCGTATAGCCCGTACCTTGTGGTAGAAGCTGTCTTAGGTATATCCTGTTCTCGAATCTTCAGCTGGTGGTACCCTGATCGCAGATCGATCTTAGAAAATACTTTAGCTCCTTGCAGTTGATCAAACAAATCATTGATCATCGGCAGTGGGTTTGTTCTTGATCGTCACCTCATTCAATCCTCGATAATCAACAACCTTCTTATCCATTAGAAGTACTGGTGATCCCCAAGGTGACGAACTTGGTCGAATATAACCCTTATCCAGTAACTCCTTAATCTGCTTTTTAATTTCCTCCAAATCCTTTACGGGCATTCTGTACGGTCTCTTAGATATTGGCCCTGTGCCTGGCAAAAGCTCGATCAAAAACTCAATGTCTCTATCCGGTGGCATGCCTGGCAACTCTTCTGGAAATACATCCGGAAAATCCTTCACCACGTGTACTTCCTCCTGTACAACTCCCGATAAGGAATTCACTTGAGTCCTATTCGGCACATGCCGGGATACATACTTGATCCTTCTTCCTTCTGGGTGGTAAGAAAAATCGACTTATTGGCGCAGTCAATGTTCGCTCCATACTTCGATAACCAATCCATGCCTAATATCACATCCAGTCCTTGTGACTCCAATACTATTAGGTCCGAGGGAAACATGTAGTTACCAATCCTTAATGGTAACCGATCACACCATAGGCTAGCCATATACACCGCTCCTGGTGAGGTTACTAACATGGGTGACCTAAGGGCTTGGGTTGGCAGTTTAAACTTATCCACAAATCCCCTTGATATGTATGAATGCGATGCACCAGTATCAAAAAGTACGACTGCAGTAAATGACTTAACCAAAAACTTACCTATTACTTCATCGGGTTGCGCTTCAACCTCCTCCATGCTAACATGGTTCACTTGTCCCTTGTTGAAAGGGTTGGGCTTCTTCCCAGAGCTTCCATTGCCGTTTCCGTTCTTAGCTTCAGGACATTCATTGGCGTAATGTCCAGTCTTCTAGCACTTGTAGAAAGTAACGTGGCTTAGATCTTTCTTGGCGGACGTTGCTGGGTTGGAACGGTTATGTCTGTTGCTTCCTCCATTACCATTCCCGTTCTTGGAGCCACTATGGTTGTGCGAACTTCCTCCAGTGTGAGTGTGACCTCCATGGTTATCTTGAAGGGTTCCTCCCGAGTTCGGGGTAAAACAGGGTCTCTGCTGAGCTCGAGAATTATACTTCCTTTGTCCATACTTCCTCTTGCGTTTGTCAATCTGCTGCTGCTTCCCTTCAATCATGAGAGCTCTATCTACCAACTCCTGGTAGTTATTAAAATTTTCCACCATCAACTGCATGCTCAGCTCAACATTTAGTCCTTCCCTAAACTTCTCATGTTTAGGTGCATCCGTAGCAACGTCATCTGGGGTATAACGTGCTAGCTTACTAAAGTCATCCACATACTGGCCAACAGTGCATCCTCCTTGGCGTAAGTTGCGAAACTCGCGCTTCTTCATGGCCATAGTTCCTGCTGATACATGGGCAGTGCAAAAAGCTTGTTGAAACTGGTCCCTTGTCACAGTGTCAATGGGGTAAGTGCCTGTGAAATTCTCCCACCATGATGCTGCGGGTCCATCAAGCTGATGTGCGGCAAAACACACTCTCTCCGCATCTGTGCATCCTGCAGTGGTCAACTCCCTTCCAATCTCGCGGAGCCAATCATCTGCAACTATCGGCTCGGTGCTACTGGAGAACACCGGCGAATTCATCCTTAGAAAACGGGCTAAGTGATCAACTGGTGGTGGTGGTGGTGGGTTGTTGTTGTTGTTCCCCTGATTCTGATTTTGGACTAGTATCGGCATCAATGCGTTCTGTTGCTGGATCAACTGAGTGAGCTCCGGCGGGGAAGAAAATCCATTGTCGCGTCTCGGAGGCATCTGCTGGGCGTAGAAAAGGTGAGAAATTAGAATAGAATGAGGTCTAGGGGGAAAACACTACCCATATGCACATGAGACAAACACAAACATATCAGTCAATCAATCAAGCAAGGGCATACAATCGGTCTAGAACTATCGTTACAAAAGTGCTCAGACTATACTATATACATGGTGGAATACTACTACTGATATGGTGGTCGACTAGAAAAATTGATCGGTCAAAGACTCCATGATATCCGCTCCAGCTTCATCAACTTAGTCATCATCGCTATCTTCGGGGTCCGAGTCGGTGTCGTCGATGATGATGTAGTTCTCCAGGAAAGTGGAATCGTCGTCTTTTCCTGGCGCGGGGTCTCCCATGAATACTCCGAGCTTACTTGTCAAGTCGTCATTCTTCTCCACTAGTACGACAATTTCCTCCTCATAATCTTTGCGAGTAGCCTTGAGTTCTTCCTCCAGCTCTGTGATCCTTGTCATTGCCTTCTTCAAATCTGTCCTGCCTGTGCACATCTGGTTCTCCTAGCGTCGAATGTGCTTGTTTAACTCCTGGATGAAAGATGCAATCGATCTATCCTTCCTGGTGTTGATCATCTCCCATTGCTCATCTCGGCGCTCACAAATCTACTAGATCGTATCTTTGAGATCCTTGTGGTAAACTTCTCCAATGCGTCCCATGGTGATGTGGGCTACCATGCTCTTTCCTAGACTCCAGGTTGGTGCATCAAAGGAAAACTCTATGGGCTCATGGATCGGCGTAAATGTCCTTCCTCGAACTTGAACTTGAATCATCCAGCGCCCTCTTCCGGGTAAAGTGGCGTTGTAAGTCCCGGTGAAGCTTAGTATTCCAATGTTCAGGTACCTAGTGACTTCCTTCAAGTGGATCCAAAAGGGGTGTCTTCATCCGGTTGCGTGAACTTGATCCTTGCATCCGCCATCCTAAAGAGTAGAAAATGGAGAGAAGTCAGAAATGGGAAGAGAGTAGTGATCTAGGGCTTTAGCTTAGTGGTCGTGTCCTACAGTCAGCTTGTGCTCTGATACCATCTTGTAGTGACCAGACCTCAAACAGTCTGATCTCTGTGCATCAGTGTCATCCTTGGATCGGTAATGCTGACACGCACAGTACTTGAGGATTTATAATAGAGTAGCAATCACACACTTATTACATCGAATGTATCAAAAGAGAACTTATTACAATAAATATGGCTTAAGGCCATCTAATACGATAACAACAGAAGGCTTGGAAGATAAAGTGAGTCCATCAACTCCAACGACATCACTGAGTGAAAGACCATGACCTAAGGCACCTTACTCGTCGTCTGAAAAGTCTGCAACATGATACGTTGCAGCCCGAAAACGGGTCAGCACATGGAATATGCTGGCAATGTAACACAAAAGAGTAATGAACAGAATAAGGCTATCACTACATGCATATATGGCTGGTGGAGGATGTATGGTTAATATGTTTTGTGAAAAGCCAATTTTTCCTTACAACAAAGGAATAAATTTTACTTAACTATCATGGTAGTTGTTAAACATTGAGAATGGTAAACCCCATCCTAATCCCAATTAAAAGTAATTTAAACCCAATCAAATTATATTAAGAGTGATGAGGTCCACATGAAAATCCAAGATCCAGATACTCTAGATGTCCGTAACCGGGGACACGGCTAACCATGATTAGTTTGTACACTCTGCAGAGGTTTGCGCACTTTTCCCCACAAGACTTGATCTCCTCGGTTGGATTTCTCGCACTACATGGTGTTTGAGAAATGGATGACCGAGACACAGTCTTTGAGAAGCGTTAACTCTTTACTCTGGGTAGACAGTACCACCTACATCCCCTACACCTGCTAGCCTACCACTAAAAGAGGTCACACAACATACTCAACTATGCCAGAGCCCATAATGGCTTGTGGCTGCACACGGAAGTTTCTAGCATGAATAATCTCATGATCCCTTTGAGCCTAGGTGGCAGTCCATAGGAGAATCACACGGTACCCCGGGATTTCCAAAAAATACAGTAATCATGGGTTCCCCTGTGCCTCAATCCACCCGGATGTGTATTAAAGTTGCCACCTTAAGTTAACCATTAATTTACAATACTCATATCCGTCATGAATACTCTCAAACCCAAACCACGTCTACGAGCATAGCATAGCAATATAAGCAACGTAGAAGTAACTCCCATAGGTTTGATAGTAACAGGTGAATAGGTACTACCTCATCTACTTCCCAACCCACAATTTAATCATCCTAACCATGCTATTGTTTGAGGAATTGATCTAATGCAATAAAACTGGGTAGTAAAGAGGTATGATCAAAGTGTTACCTGCCTTGCTGATGATCCGCGAAACCTAGAGACTCATAGTAACATGCTTCGCACTCCGGGTACTCTATCGCAAATAAACAAGAAGACAATAAGCAATCAAGCAAAGATGCACAGGTAAAACAAAAATAAGAAGATCTAACCAGAAGTTCAACTTAAGAACTCTGGTTTGCAAAAAGAATCAAATCAAACGAAGCAACGAAACTCAAACTCCGAAAGAAACAAGCTTCGTTCACTAATCTGGACTAAAGTCAATTTTTACAGTAGCAAAAACTTGTTTAAGTTTATTAAACAGAAAGAGGGTTTCGAGACGAAACTCTAGGCGCTTGAATCGCCTGATTCCAATAAACGAGCGAAAAGTTAAACTAAAACGAAAATCGGATCAGAAATCACGATCGAAAATAATCACGATAAATTCGAGAAAAAGAAAAACTAACGAACAGACTAACGAACGGACGTTCGCTGTCTGGGGTTAAACGGTGAAAACCGTTCATTAAAATGAACGAACGAATGGGCGTTCGCTAAATAACTAAACCGAAAAAATAAACCGAACCGGATCTGAAAAAAAATCGGATCTAGGGTTCCAAAAAAAACAGATCGGTTTTCTCGTGAAAACCAAGGCGGTGGCAGCTACCTCCGACGGGTCGGGCGAGACGACGGTGGCGGCGGGGCCCCGGTGCAGCGGCGCGGCTAGGAGGCGCTGGCGGTGGCGGCTCGGCGGCAGCAGGCGGCGGGCGGCGCTCGGCGGCGGGTTGGCGCGGGTGGCGGCTAGGGTTTCGGTGGCGGCGGGCTGTTGTGCTACGGGGGTCGGCCGGCGCGGCTTATAAGCCCCAAGCGAGTCCCGCTGGCACGGTTCGAGTCGGTTTTTTTTAATAATTTCGACGTGCAGAAAAAGAAAAAAAGAAATACTAAACGGACTCCAAAAATCCTGAAATAAATTTTCCCCGTCCTCTAAAAATAATCTGGACCAGGTGAACATTTATTTGGGCTCTAATGCAATTTTGAAAAACGCATATTTTTCCTAATTCAAATAAAATAGCGAAAAAAATCCGAATAAAAATCTTATTTGATTTTAATATTAAATCTCCAATATTTCTTTATTTTTGAGGAAGTCATTTTATCCTCTCTCTTTTATTTTAATAAAAGAAATATTCGAAGAGAAAAAAATTAAAATCAAACGATCCTGTTTTCAAAATTTGAGAAAAACTCAAATATGAAAATAACGAAATTCCCAACTCTCTCCGTGGGTCCTTGAGTTGCGTAGAATTTCTAGGATCAAGCCAAAATGCAATAAAATATGATATGCAATGATGATCTAATGCATAACATTCCAAATTGAAAATTTGGGATGTTACAGTTCAGTAGTAAGGTGGACAGGATAACAGCATGAAACAAACATATGCCTATGTAGTATGGTCACTGTATGGTCTATATCATTCTAGTTTATGTTGCCAAATCAAGATAGATACAGTTTGAATCATACCTATTTAAGACAAAGTAGCATAGACAGAATATAAGTGTGGGAAACTACATAGCAATAACAACACTTGTAATGTGCATGGCATGAGAACATAACTGCTTATTCAATTGAAACCAAATCAACATAGAGCAAGTTACAACAGCAAACACGTTAAAGAAACAGGTTTAAAACATACCTGTTGCGCCATTGGAGTTTCAATTGCATCCTTCAATTTGAAATTAGTTGGTATGAGTAAATACAGTGATGCAAGAGCAGAGTAGTATGAACCATAGCTACAGAACCTAACCTGAGAACAATTCTTCTTCTGCTTTAAGCGTTGACTTGGGGTTCAGAGTGCTGGTCCTCGTGCTTTGGGCGCTGCACTTGCCTTACTAACTGCTCGTGTTTGGGTGCTCTGTGGTGGAGACGGTGTTGTGTCAACTGGAACTGGGTTACTATCTGCTGGGGTTGGGGTTAGAAGGGGTGTAGTTGGTTCTCTGTCCAACTGGTAGGGGTACAATCTGCGTGAGTCTGAGTTATGTGTGGTGGGGCTGGTTCTTGGGCAAGAACAACCGTGGTTCTATCTACATTGACAGGTAGCACAATCTTTTTTGAAGACCATGTTTTTACTCCCATAGATACTTCCATCACCCGCTCCAATTGAAATGGCTGATAAACAAGAAAAGTAATTGAATGTAAAGACATTGTAAGATAGACAGGTGCAATGGATAGTAGAGAAGAAAACATGGCATGAAATAATTCACATTTATGTTGTCTAACCAAACAGAATAGCAGGACATAATTTCACCATATGATGGCTAATTAAACAGGATAGCATGACACAATTTCAAATGTATGATGGCTAACTAAACATGATAGAATGACATAATTCAAAATATGATGGCTATGTAAATAAGATGAGATGATATAACTATATTATGTCTTTAGAAAATGGGTTGGCATGCCATAATTCAGATACATGCTGTCTATGTAAACATCTTGGCATGTTATAATTCAAATATATGATTTATATACTAAGCAAGTGAGAAGAGGGCAATCACATATATGATGTGTCAATTAAGGAGATGGCATTTAATATTGTGCATATGATGTAAAAACTAAGCATTGCAGTACAACATATGCATGATATGAGTAATATAACCCCGCCAAGTTTGAGCATACACCTCGTGGGGATAATAGGACTGGTCATACGCCTCAATCCTCCTATGAAGAGCTATTCAGAATCAATAAGATATCTGCTTCACTGTAGCATTGTTCCTTCAAGACCTTGTTTTCACTCCAGATTTCTCCATCACCAATTCAAATGGCTGATGCACAGGAAGAGCAGTTGAATATACAAACATTGTTGACAAATGCAGTGAGAAATACAATAAAAAGGATGGCATGATATAATTCACAGCTATCATGCTTGCCAAAACAGCATGGCATTGCATAATTCACATATATAATGTCTTGCAACAAGATAGCATTGCATAATTCACATATATAATGTCTTGCAACAAGATGGTATCGCATAATTCACATATATGGTAATTAGACACTAAACAGGTGGCATTCACACAAAGCATGTCTAAACTAAGCAAATGACATAGCAATGCAAGATACCATATGCGCGATATGAGCAACATAACCCTGCCAAGTTAGATCATGCAACTCGAGGGGGGGGGGATAGGACTGGTCATCTGTCTCTGAATCCTCCTCTAAGGAGCTATCCGTAACCAGCAAGACATGCGCTTCGTCAGATAGCATTGTCTGCTTTAAAGACCTTGTTTGCACTTCAGATTTTTCCATGACCGTGCCGAATGGCTGATGCACAGGAAGAGTAATTGAATGTACTAAAATTGTTGACAAATTTAACACGTAATAAAAAATGATGGCATGATATAATTCACATACATGATGATTGGCTAAACAGCATGGCATTGCATAATTCACATATATAATGCCTTTGTAATAAGATAGCATTGTATAATTCACATATATAATGTCTTGCAACAAGATGGCAATGCATAATTCACATATATGGTAATTAGACTTTGAACAATGTGGCATTCACACAAAGCATGTCTAAACTAATCAAATGACATAGCAATGCGAGACACCATACGCACGATATGAGCAACATAACCCTGCCAAGTTAGAGCATACACCTCGTGGGGGGGGGGGATAGGACTGGTCATCTTTCTCTGAATCCTCCTCTGAGGAGCTATCCGTAACCAGCGAGATATGCGCTTCGTCAGATAGCATAGTCTGCTCTGAAGACCTTGTTTTCACTCCAGAATTTGCCATCACCGTGTCAAATGGCTGATGCACATGAAGAGCAGTTGAATGTACTAACATTGTTGACAAATGTAATATGTAACGGAAAAAAAGGATGGCCTGATATAATTTACATATAAGATGACTGTCTAAGCAGGATGGCATTGCAAAATTCACATATATGATGCCTGGCTAAACAAGATGGCGTTGCATAATTCACATAAACGATGAATAAACTAAACAGATGACATTCGCACAAAGGATGTCTAAACTAAGCAGATGACATATTTGATGTATAAAGTAAGCAATGCAAGACACCATATGCATGATATAACCAACATCAGCATGCCAAGTTAGGGCGAAGACCTCAGGGGGTAAATAGGAGTTATCTTCTCCTTCTGAATCCCCCTCAGAATAGATATCTTCCTCTCGGTTACAATCCGAAATGCGTGGAGGGGGGCTGCCTTTGCGCCTACCATGGAGCGACGTCTGCTTGAAATTTTATTGCCATGCAAGGCTCGTCTCTTTTGCTCTACATGTCCAGTTCCATTGTTTACAATAACTGACATGCATAGGAATAAAACATAGTGAGATTATGTAAGGAGTGCATGCACAAATCCAGAGTGATGGTAGCAAACTGTGGATAGACCCAAAACCAATGATAGCAGGCAGATAATAGCTTTAGTTAAAAAATACAGATAATGGCTCCTTTAATGTTTGTTTGCACCCAACATGAAACTCATTGTAGACACCCGAGATTAACCAGATAGTAGACAGATAGTACTGATTGCTGCCCCAATATGTACCCCACAACCATTTAAAAACTCAAGTTTCAGCATTAATTTGGACCTGACTCGAAGTCTAATAGGTGAACACGACAATAAAGTAGCATGTCATCATATTAAGCGATGCATAACGTAAGCAGACACGGAAGAGTGCGACCTCTCTTGCGGACCTGTGTAGTCATCAAGGTCATCTGCTCAGTTGATGATGGCAATGCAGTTGTCATGGCTGCCGGTGGCGGGGAAGAAGATCTGAGGTGGCGAAAGACAGTCTGGAGAGCGGATCCCTACTGTGGTGAACCCTTCCATCGTTGGAGCAGCTGAGATGGGATGGAACACAACGCAGTAGGAGCAGGACAAACCAAACAAGGTTTTCTTTAACACATATCTGTAACAGAAGTAATTGTGTAAGAGCTTGTTTGAGTTTGAGGATTCTAACAATCCAGGGATAGGAAATAGACATGAATAGGATAGGAATGCACGTGCAAAACAGAGAATTTAAAAACACAGGATTTATGCCAATCTGGGTGTTTGATTCACAAGAATGGGAAGATCACAGGATGCAAAGAAGCAAGGTGAGATTAAGTGAAACCACAAGAAAATGTATGGTTATAATGCTATTATGCTACGATCTCCTAGTCTTGTGCTTCATGAATAGGAATTTGAAAAGGAGGACAAGTGGAAATTAAAATTCCTACGGTTTTTCTTTCAAGGAGACACTAAAGGAACAAATCCTACAGTTTTCCTTTGCTCCATTCCTTTGAACAAAATTCATGAATAGTAGTACCATAGGAAACTTTCCAATTCCTATGTTTTCCTTCACTTTTCCTTTCAAGCACTGGCGATTCTAGTAGGCTGGCTTGAGCAAGGAAAAGCCTACACTCAAAAAATGTTTTTGTGCTACTTCTATTACTTTGGACCCAGGCCACTGCCCTACTAGCTCAACTCCCCGGCCCATCGACAAATGCACAACTCAAACACGTAGAGATTGATAATGATGGCGTTCAAGAGAGTCCATCACGGATAGCTAAGTTGCCTGGTACCTTACTGCTTGTCATATAATAGGAGAAACTAATCGCATTTCACGTTACTGCGTGTGCTCAGTGGACAATATATATAACATGTAGAGTAAAAAAGAGATGCAACAAGTGTACAACATCTTTGGCGAAGCCATGTCGATCTCAGCGTGATTGGGTTGGTCGGTGAGGATGATCCGGTGGACTTGGCAGTCGGAGGAGGGGAAGAAGACCTTAGGCATCTGGAGATGGAGCCCGGGGTACTGCTCCGCTGTGATGGAGGGTTTCGTCATTGGAGCAGCTCCGGTGAGTTGTACGACGCCGAGGCTGAAGCAGGACAAGAGAGACAACATTAACCTGAGTGGAATTCTAATAGCATCTCCAATAGATGACGTAAAATACATAACCACAAAGTGATAGATGTAAAATACACCAGCCGCTCATCTCTGAACTTAACTGTCGAAACTGAATTTAACTGTCAAAACTGAACTTAACTGCCGAAACTGAACGCACTAGTAGCAGAAAAGCAGTACCAGCAGCAGTAGCAGCAGCACATGCGAGAGCCGAGGCAGCTGGCCGTGTAGCAGCATCAGGTGAGGCTACCCTGAGCCGCCAGCCACCACCAGCCAAACAGCCGCCCCCCGTCGCTCGCGGCCAGCGGTGCGCCGCCCCGCGCCCCGAAACCACTCCCCACCGTCAGTCCGCCGCCGCCCCAGCCATCCCTCTAGGCCCCCTATGCCGAACTTTTTCTCCGGCAATCCCCACGCCACCTCCACACCACCGACGGCGACCTCCACCCCCACCCTGAACCCTAAGATAGATACTGGGGTACCTCTCCGGCGAGCCCCCCTCCTCGCTCGCGGCTGGTTCTTCCTTAACTCCAATGAGCCCCCACCCCCGAAAATCGATCGACTGAAAGTCGATTCACCGATCAAGTGTAACTAAATCGGAGCATCATCGCAAGCAAGAGCAAGAGCAAGAGCGAGAGCAGCAGCGCGAGCAAGAGCAGACCAAGCAGGGGACCGAGAGCAAGAGCAGAGCAGCAGCGCGAGCGAGAGCTAAAGCAGCAGCAGCTCCTACTGATGTGGACGTCGCCGCCGAGGGAGCGACGCCGTGGAGGAAGTTGCTGGCGACACCGCCGTGGATGGAGCCGCGCCGTGTCGGCTCGGGACTGAGCGCCGGCAGCACTGTGAGATCGAATCAAGAAGAAAATGCGGCGATTAGTGTACAACCTCTTTGGTGGCACCGATTAGGCCTCAGCTTCATCCGAGGAAATGGTGATGAGATGCTCTTCCGGTGGTGCAGGTGAAGACGGCGGTGTGGGAATGGAGGAGCACAAAAGACGAGGGGAATGTCGGGACAGCTCCTTGGAGGTGGAGGACGGGGTGGCTGAACCGACGGGACGACGATATCGACGACGGATCCTCATCCGGTACGATGGATGAGGGACATCGAGGTGTTGCTGTGGACGACGTCGTCGGGGAAGAGGCTCCGGCTGGGTGGCTGTAACATCCCAATTTTCAATTTGGATGTTTATAATAGATCATTCATATGCATCCATGATTTATGCATTTTTTGCCCCATTTGTTTTATTTGAATTTTGATCCAAGGAACTTTGAGCAACTCAAGGACCAAAAGAGAGAGTTGGAAGTTTCCCTAAAAACCAATTTTGATTTATTTCGAAGTTGGGAGTTTGGATCAAATTTGGTTTCACCAAAAAAAAATTCATTTCCATTATATCAAAAATAAAATAAAGAGACAAGATAAAATGACTTCTTCAAAATCAGAAAAGAAAAGTTGGAAATCGAATTTGGAACCAAAATATATTTATTGGGTTTTATTTAAAATTTATTTTATTAGTTTAGCAAAAAAAAAGTTTGAAACTTGCATTTTAGGCCGGATAAAGTTCACTAGGTCATATATAAGACCATATAATTATGTGAACATTTTTTCTTCAGATCTAAATAATAATTCTGAGAGAGCGAACAATTTATTTATTGATTGTCTAGTCTAATATTGTTATTAGTTAAGTTCTCTCTCTATCAGCCTATCTAGCCCATCTATCTCTTCTATATTTTTTTTCTCCTTTGCCCTTGGCCCAAGTTCTTCCACTAAGGCCCAAATCTTTTCAGCCCAACCGATGGCCATCTTCCTCCTCTCATCGTTACAGAAACAATGAACAGAGAGCTACAGCCATGGACACATGTACCTCGATTCCTCCCCTCCTCTCCCTCCCCGCACCCACTAACCCCGGAACCAGTTCCCCTCCCTTCCTTAACTCCTCTCTTCCCCATACACAATGAACAAGAGGAAGAATGGAAAGGTGGGCACATGTGCTGTTAAGTTGGACATGCACAAGGCGTACGACAGAGTTGAATGGTCTTTCTTGGAAGCAATGCTAATCAAACTTGGATTTGATAACCGATGGGTGAAGCTAATAATGGCCTGTGTAAGCTCAGTTGAATATAAGGTCAGATTTAATTCCAATGAGACCAACCCCTTTATTCCAACAAGGGGACTATGCTGTATGCACCCTCTGTCTCTGCACTGTTTTTGCTATGTGTGGAAGGCACATCGCACTCATTTCCCATGAGGAGGCCGAAGGAAACTTAACTGGTGTTCATGTGTGTCGTGATTCTCCTGTCATATCTCATTTGTTATTCGCTGACGCCTTACTTATCTTGATGGAGGCTACTCCCCAAAATGCACATTCTTTGAGATCACTCCTGGATGATTATTGTGCAGCATCGGGACAGTTGGTGAGTGAGGCAAAATGCTCTATTTTCTTTAGTCCGAATACAGATGTGGATGTTAAAGCAGAGGTCTGCCAAATCCTCAACATAATGACAGAATCATTGTCGGATAAATATTTGGGTCTACCCTCAATGATTGGAGTGGATAAGGTGACTTGCTTTGAGCATATCATTGAAAGAATTCAAATCATGATCAATGGATGGAAGGAATGGACCCTCTCTCTTGGTGGCAAAGAAGCTTTAATTAAAGCGGTGGCCCAAGCCATCCCAACATATGCGATGAGTGTGTTTAAATTCCCAAAGAAAATATGTAAGGGGATCACTGACGCAATGTCGCACTATTGGTGGGGTGACGAAGAAGACCGGAGGAAAATGCATTGGTTTGCATGGTGGAGAATGTGTGTGCCAAAGGAGAAAGGTGGAATGGGTTTTTAGAGATATACACAGCTTTAACATGGCCCTGCTAGCTAAGCAGGTGTGGAGGCTTATTGAGAATTAAGATTCTCTTTGTGCCAAAGTCCTTAGGTCAAGATATTATTCGAATGGAGATATACTTAACTGTGACCTAAAGAAGGGCTCTTCGTTCGCATGGCAAAGCATTTGGGCGGGGATCCAAGTTTTCAAGAATGGGTCATATTTGGAGAGTGGGAGGAGGAACAAAAATAAAAATTTGGGAAGATTGTTGGATACCCAATAGTGCCTCAAGGAAAATCCTTACTGTCCATGGAGGTCAGATGCTCCCGAAAGTAAGTGAGTTGATCGATCCTTACTCGGGAGAATGGGATGAACAGCTAATCCGAGAGAACATCTGGCATATAGATGCGGAACGCATTCTCCAAACCCCACTATATCAGCAAACTACAGAAGATTTTGTTGCGTGGCATTTAAACACGAATGGTCAGTTTTCAGTTCGCTCAGCTTATCATAAACTTTGGGAAGATACTTATATCAAGGAAGATGAGAGGAATAGATACTAGAGTGGCTCAACCCCACACCCGGTATGGAAGAGAGTTTGGCAACTGAAACTACCAGCAAAAATTAAGATATTCATATGGAAATGTCTACACAATGCAATCCCGTGTTATAGTGTTCTTACAAATCGCCATATAGGCAGCAGGCCGCATCGCCCGCGACCGCATGTATGAGCGAAGATGTTCGTCATGCTTTGTTCACCTGCAGCAGAGTTAGAGAAGTCTGGGCAGTGTTGGGACTTGAAGTCTTGGTTTCAGGAGCTAGTACCAGTCGAACTGGTGCAGGTACACTTGAATTTCTTCTTTGTGATGATGAACACCAGGGTACGTACACGGATGAGATTTATCTGCCAGAAGCTGTAGCGGAAACCTGTCGGTATTTATGGTGGAAACGCAGATAGTTTGTTCGCGGAGAAACAATCCAAAACCCTCAGCGGACGGCGATGGAGATCCAAGCTGTGACCCTGAACTTCATTCGTGGAGCTGGGTAAACGGGGAGCTCGTGTACACTGAATGAGTGGCCGGTTGTTCTTGCTAATCAGCAGGTTTTTAATGTGGATGCTGCTTTTTATCTGGGCCATCAATCAGGAGGATGTGGGGCCATTGTACGTGATAACCGCGGTAACTTCATTGGTGCAGCCACGGCAAAACTAACTCATGTAGCTGATGTGGTTTGCGCAGAGGCGGCGGCACTGAGAGAAGGCCTCAAATTCCTCCAGAATTTGGGATGCAACAATGTGATAGTAAGGATGGACAATATCATTGTCATAGATGCCATGAAGGAGAATGAAGGCCAAGGCATGGTGGCGGCGTCTATTCTGGAGGAGTGCTTGTCCCTTTTTCAAGATTTTGGGAAGGTTTCCATTGAGCATTGTAACCGTGAGTCAAATGTAGTTTCTCATGAGCTAGCTAGGTGGGGAAGCGTTAACAATCCGTCTGTGTGGGTTGATGCACCACCGAATTTTATTGTAAATTCCCTTGTGGATGATGTAGCAGTGATTGATAAATAAAGCTAGCCATGAAGGCCTTCCCGTCAAAAAAACTCCTCTCTTCCCCATTACCTCCTCGCTAATGCGCCCTAATGGTCATCAACAGCAACAAAAACGTCCGCCTTTAACGCCATAATGCCGATGAACGCCCCGGACTCATCTAGCCTTCCCTCGTTCCTGTATAAGTCCTGCGTTTCCCATAGTTCCTTCACCCGGTTCCCCCTCTCTATCGGAGCTATCTCCCTCTGTAACGCGAGGAATTTCTCGCTGGAGTGCGTACAACAGCAGTTGTTCGTCGAAGATTCCGTCATCGTCCGGGCATTCCAGGTCCTCTCCTTTCTTCCTTTGTTTAGCCCACATCACGACGCTTCTTTTGAAATTTTAATTCATCCATTTTCATCACCGGAGCGCACTGTACAGGAGCTCTGCATTTGCCGGTCGTAGTGTACAATTCCGGCGACCTCTCACCGTGTGTACAGGAAGCAATCTACCACCACAACTTGTTCAAGTGGTTCACCTCATCGTCCTCTACACTGTCCCGCACGCATCCTTCGCCGAAGCACACCGGAGCCGCTTCTTCCTAGTATATCTTTTAATCTATAGATCCAATTTAGTTGATTCTTTTTCCTACTAGTTTGTAAAAATCCCCTCTATCCAGAGAAGCAAACGAAAAATATTTTTGAAAGTTATAAAATTTGAATTCAAACAGATCTGAATATAAACTTCGTTAGGCCGTATCTCGAGTTTCGTAACTCCGTTTTAGGTGATTCTTTTTCCAAATCGAAGCTCGTAGCATGTACTTTCTGTTAAAACCAAAACCATTTATTTTTGTTGCTGTAAAAACTACGTTCTGTGCAGAAACTTTATTAGGATGTTTTGGAGTTTTTTGAAGTCTTTCATTTGTTTTCTTTTTGGATATTTGCTTGTATGCTTATGTATGTTATTGCTTGCTTACGCTAGATCATCCGGAGTGCAAAGCTTGCTACTACTTAATCTTTACAGTTCAACTAACGCCGCAAAGGCAAGTTCACACTTTGGTCAAAATTTTCAATACCCAGTTTTTACTATGCATTATTTTAACCCTCAAAGATTGCATGAGTAGGATTGGGAACATGTGGTTAGGCTATGTAGTTCATGTGGTAGGAATCTATGACCTTTGATCACCCCGGGAATATTCGTTATATCATATATTGCTTAGCCATGCTCGTAGACGGGGATTGGTATGTGTGATCCATGCAAGTTGCGAGAGTTAATAATTTTGGGATAACCTAAGGTGGCAACTTTAATACACATCTGGGTGGATTGTTTGGGGCACCTGGAGAAACCAGTGCTTTCCCAAGGGGAATCCCGGAGTACCCGTGTGATTACCCTAAGTCCGCCACCCAGGCTCAAAGGGATCATAAGATATTTCATGCCTAGAAACTTCTGTGTGCAGCCACAAGCCATTATGGGCTCTGGCATAGTTGAGTAAGTTGTGTGACCTCTTTCTGTGGTAGACTAGCTGATGTAGGGGAAAGTAGGTGTATCGGTCTACCTAGGGTTTGGAGGAAATACTTCAGAAAGGCTATGTCTCGATCTTCCGATCATGGAGGTGGTCGAGTCTTGTGGGGAAAAGTGCGCAAACCTCTCCAGAGTGTACAAACTAATCATGATTAGATGTGCCCCCGGTTATGGACAACTTGAGTATCTAGAAGTGAATTATTGGTTGATCTCATCACTTCTTTTAATGAAATTATTGGGTTACTAATAACTTGGGAATTTTGGGATTGAGTTGGAGGAACCTTCTCAATAATGACACTTTAATTTAGTAGTGAAAAAATTTTATTCCTTTGTTGTAGGATAAAATTAGCTTTATGCAAAATTAAACTTAGAGCCTCTACCAGCTAAATTTGCATATAGAGATAGTCTTTTCATTTATTATTATTCTATGGTGTGAAATTGCCAGCATATTCCATGTGCTGACCTACACGGCTGCAACGTCTCATGTTGCAGACTTTTTCGACGAAGATTAAAGGTGTGATAGGTCGTTGTTCTGCACTCAGTTTGCCATGGAGTTGGATGGACTCATTTACCTTTGAAGCTTCCGCGGTTATTTTTATTTAGATGGCCTTTGGCCATATTATTATAATAAATACTCTTTTGAGAACATCGATGTAAGAAAGTGTGATTGAACTCTGTTATAATTCCTCGAGTACTGTGTGTGTCAGCATACCGATCCAGGGATGACACTTAAGCACAGAGACTTTGATCCATTTTGGGCTTTATCCGAGGAAATGGCGATGATGATGCTCTTCCGGTGGTGCAGGTGAAGACGGCGGTGTGGGAATGGAGGAGCGCGAAAGACGAGGGAAATGTCGGGACAACTCCTTGGAGGTGGAGGACGGGGTGGCTGAACCGGCGGGACGACGATATCGACGACGCATCCTCATCCGATACGGTGGATGAGGGACGTCGAGGTGTTGTTGTGGACGACGTCGTCGGGGAAGAGGCTCCGGCTGGGTGGCAGACGGAGGAGGGTGTGGGGCTTCGTGGGTTTTCGCAGCCTAGGTGTATGAATGGGTGGGCGGATGGGATGGGAGTGGGGAACCATGGCTTAGGGACGCCCTTGTCCAAAATGTGGGGTTAGTTATGAAATTACCCCCACCGATTTGAGCTAGGCGATTCTTTCGGTTCAGGGGTATGACGGGTATTTCGTGTGTTGGGATTTCACAGGAGGTGGGAGTTTTTGCACGCTTTGTAATTTTGGAATAGCAAGGCGCGGGTTGAGATGGAGGGAGTTGTCGGAGCACAATGATACAAAGATATATCTTAAATATTTTGGGGTAACAAGGCGCGGGTTGTAGAGGTGGGAGTTTCGCAGCATGATAGACAGAGACGCTAGCTTGAAATTTCGGCAAAACAAGGCGCGACTTGAAATTTCGGGAGAACAAGCTTAACGTGTACCCAAAAAAATGACAATTCACACCTCATCACTAGAGAGAGCCATGTCCCGTTTTACTATATTACTAGAAATGCATTCAAATACGAAAAAATCAGGACAACAAACATAACATGCACATTACCAAAACAATTTGCACTTCCCTCAACAATAAAAAAAGAATGTGTGTTGTCTAGCATATGGACTAAATTTGAGTACATTTTCCCTGTTTGAATGGGATTGTACTCGGGTTAGTGATACAACCATCTAAATATTATCTTCACAACACATGACATGAATATAGGAGAATTAAATTCCTACATAAATATGAACTACATGTACATACGATCTCAAATTCAAATATATGTATAGATTTTATGTTGAATTCAAATCATAGTACATGTATGCTCTAGATAGATGTTCGGAATCTAAACCATGTATGATATACTACGTACAATGTGTTTATCATGCACAACACACACACAAACACCATTTAGACTAATAAGGTACACGTGCATTGCACGCATGAGATTTGACAACCAAATTATGAATAAATACCACATTATAGCATGTAAGCTTTGAGTCATATATGCATGATGTAGATGTTCGTTTAATTCTTATAGTTCATTTCATTCAAAATCATCTAGTTTTATAAGAAAGCTAATCTATTTTAAGATTCATGGAATTGTGCGTTGTAAGGCATAAAGTAAAAACAAATAATGGCAAATCATGTGCTTGTGTTTTGAGGTTTGTGCATTATGCTTAAGTTCAACCATGGAATCTTCTAGATTGTACATGTGGCAAAATCTGGTGGAATCTAGATGATATCCAACGACCAGTTGTGCTCAAATTTGCCATCTCTGCATCATCGAATTGGCCTCATCCAACGACCATCTTTCAAAGTTAAAGTTATCTGCACACTATATAAAAAATATAAAGTATAATATGTATATATAGGGGTATAGATATAGATATGTGATGCGAAAGCCACCCATCATCTCCAATTAGACTAGTGTGTCCATGCACGGATGCAATGTGGCCAAACGATGTCTGCCATCGATATCTCAAATACAAGTCAGTCTGACCTTGTTCAATGTGTATACAGTACAACATGCTCGTTTCCAAACCACACCACGCATATCTCAGTTATATTCATGCATGCATGGGTTTCAAACATCATGATCTCTTATTCAAATATTTGAATTCTACTTTACATTGATTATGACATCACCTAGTCTTTTACACCCACACAGTCATCTTCTCTTTATAATTGTACCATTAACTTTCTCTCGTGCATGCATGCACACACAGTACCAATCGGCATTATCCATCACACACATGCAATCTTTTTCTTCAGGTCGGTCTCCCATGCATGCACACACACACACCTCCCCCTCCCCATCATATCGGGCATTCTTTATCTCTCATGTGCATGCGCAACGATCGATGTTCCTCTATGTGTGTGTATATCTAGCTAGGTCTTTCACAGTTTTCCACACAAACCAATCAATCTATATATCTAGTGAGGTCTCACCCTCTTTCCCACGTCCACATCGATCAATCTATACCTCTCTATATAGGATTACATAGCTAATACACCCACATTAATTATATATCCAACGTCCCCCTCTCATCATCCATGCCTCCGCTTCATCTCTCGACGCACAAGACAAGCACAGTGGCGAAGACAGGGGCTAGCAAGGGCCCTGCCCCTAACATCACTATATATCGAGGCTAATATGAATGTGATCATTAGACAATTGCTGGTAAAATGGTTTAAGTTGATTAACTGCCCTCCTCAGAAGGATTAGCAATGCTTGCCCCCTAGCTCATTTATTTTCATGGCTCGCCATCACAGCAACAACAGCACGCGTTCTCGCCCCTCTCTTCAAATATCGATCTCGCACTTGTGCACTCCTTCATAGTCTCCCTCCACTTGGCCCCTCGCACCATCTTCTATCCCCCCACCGGATTTTGCACATGTACAATCTAGCAGACTCCATGGTTGAACTTAAGCATAATGCAAAAACCTCAAAACACAAGTACTTCTCCTTTGTTCTAGAATCTTCCATATCATAACTGCCCAAACTTTTTCTTCTAGTCGAATTGCCATTATTTGCTTTTAATTTATGCCTTACAACGCACAATTCCATGAATCATAAAATAGATTAAGGGCTTCTTTGATTCAAAGTATTCTCAAAGGAATTTTGGAGAATTCTAATCCTTAGGATTTTTCCTATCTTGATTGTTTGATTCGTAGGTTTGTAAACCATAGAAATTTTTCCATATGATTCATTTGCACTAGATTTCATAGGAAACAACCCATCCACTCAAACCACTTTGAAACAATCCTGCGGTTTTTGTATGCACAACCAAACACTCGTACAATCCTGTAGGATTCAAGACGACATTCCACTCTATGTTTTTCTTATTCCCGCGTTTTGGAAATCCTACGAATCAAAGAGGCCCTAGCTTTTTTATAAAAACTAATTTATTTTGAATGAGCTGAACTATAAGAATTAAACGAAGGTCTACATCAGGCATGTATGACTCAGAGCTTACATGCTATAGTGTGGTATTTATTCATAATTTGGTTGCCAAATCTGATGCGTGCAATGCACGTGTACCTTACTAGTACTTCGAGTATGTGCAAACACGTAAATTAGAATTCCAATGGCACGCTACATAGTGTCTCTCTTACAGTTTATGAAGCTACGTGGGACATGTGGAGGCATTGTCGCGACCTCCTTGTGTGGATTGATCACAGTAACGTGCTGCTGCTTCCAGAAGAATGTACTCGTCCTCTTTGAGCCACACTAACGGTACATGCACGAAGCGAAGATGTGCACGCACGCCACTCACGCACTCATTCCCTCGCACGCACACGGGGGTACACAGGGCGACACATTTTGTACGAAGATCCACCCCATGTCATAAGTTGACGCGTGTAAAGTCCTTCATTTCATTGATGGTCAATTAATAAAGTGCATGCAAGTTGAGTGGACGTGAGGGTGGAAGAAAGACATTACTACTCCACTGCGCGCATGCGAGTAGTTAAATCATGGGGTGCCAGTACTTCCATTGGTATCATTCGTATGTTGTGCCAATTTTTGACCATATTTGTAAGTAACATAAGATTTATGCATGTCATAAAAAGTGGCACAAAAAAAGGGGGCCAATAAACCAGGACACAGGGAGCATGATCAATTTTTTCCAGGGCTACTGTTGGTGGCCTTTGTATTTAAATATGGACGGAGTGGAGTAGTACTATCTTTATCTTAGCCTCGTAGGGCTCTCCCAGCGCCTAGGCTCGCCTCCCCGCCTCACCCACTGGATCCCGACATGGAGGATCCCGCCATGGATAATCCCTTAGATCCCAGGATCCCGCGGGTTGCCCTCTCACTGCAGTACGCAGCACTGCCGCCTTTGAGCGAAACCCACATGTGTTTTAGCGGGGATCCATTGCTCCGGAATCACAGATCGGTGGCGCGCGGAGGACATGCTAGGGCTGCATTTTAGGTGGTCGGCAGCAAGGGCAAATCGGATCGAGGAAGCGTCACATCGATTGGAGAGAAGTTCCATGGAGCTACGCCTGTCGCAGCACAAGGCGGAGACGCAAGTCGATCCCAGGGGAAAGATGCTGAGGGATGTCAGCATCTGGCAGCGTCGCGTTGATTTCGAGCTAGGGCTAATGGCAGAGATCATATTCACAGAGTCGACTGCGGAGGAAAGAACGCGCATGCCTGTGCAATGGCATGAGCAGCCGGTGCAACTGTTCAAATGGGCGGTAGGAGAAGCCAAATCTCGGGACCAGTGGCGGCGGCGCCGCTGGGCATGCATCATAGGTGAGGTGAGCTGCCCTCCTTCCCCGCCAGCGATGCAGTGACCTAGTCGGTTGCTGCTGCAGTGAACTTGCAACGCTATGTCTGTTTGCCTTAACAATCACTCCATCTATATGTATTGTTTTCCCGTAAAAAAATACTTGGTCGTTTGGAAAAAGATGGTAATTGATTTATCACTAGTTTTAGAATGCTTGGTCGTGACAATCAACCGAAGCCACAACCAGAAGTCTCCATCGCGTAAGTACTTTATGGTCGGTCGCACCAACAGACGGTCGGTCGGACCCGCGTCTCACCCAAGGGACACGCATCGGCTTGGTCTAACATGTACGACCAGTTACATCACTGACTTGTGCGACCGCATTTGAGCAGTGTAGTACTCCCTCTATCTCAGTTTACAAGTCTTGCACGTGTACCCAGGTCGTTAATTTGACCAACTTAATAAGAGACATAAATTATGAAAAATATATCATTACAAACTTTAAATATTCTATTTTTTAATGATATATTTTTTATGTTAAACAATTTATGTTCTACTAAACTCATCGGGAGTACTTGAAATTTATGTTCCACTAAACTCATCGGGAGCCGTTTCGGGCCTCGAAACCAAATCCATCAATTAATCTTTACCTTGTTCCCATCACATTCCAAAGTGTAGTGCTACAATTAAGTGCAAGCCTACTCAGACCTACAACTACGTACCAAACCTGAATGTGTTCCCACTATGCATGTTTTAGTACTAGTGCTAGTACTTAGGTTATAAAAAGGGGAACTACCTAACCGAAAATTACTCTACCTTCCTCCTCATAAGTCCTCCTCCTTCGTCCGTCCTTGCCATGGCCGGTGTGCAGAGCTCTAGGTCGAGAACTACTCATAACAAGGGAGCGGCAACCAAGGTTGTGGAAAAAAAAAGAGAGGGCTCGCCGCCACGCAGAGTCCTCAAAAGATCTCTCACGGGCAGGCGATGGCTCCCAGGAGCGCCCTAGCCGCGGAGGCGAGCTTGCCGAGCTGGCGGCGCTGGAGTCGTTATCCCTCGACGGCATGCCCGATCAGCTCAATAAGCACCTCAATAAGCAGAAGGAGTTCATCCATGGCTTGGTGGAGCTGCTGAAGGAGAGCCTCGACGACATGCCCGCTAAGCCCAATGAGCAAGGGGAGTTGACCACCAACTTGGTGATACTGCTGAAGAAGAGCATTGCCTCCGAGAAGAAGGCGACCGGCAAAATCCTACAACTTCAGGAGGACAAGGCGAAGCTCTGCCACGAGATCGACCTGCTGAAGGAGGAGAACGCCGGCTTGAAGAAGTTGCATGAGAATAGTAGTTCCTCGATCAAGATGCCGCAGGCCCTCGTCATGGAACAGAAGGAGGAGTTGGCGAAGCTCCGCATCGAGCACCTGGCTGATATCAAGGTATGTAATGCGGTCGTGAAACAGATGATGAAGGCTCGCGTCGAGAAATGCCGCGTCATGGACACAATGAAGAAGATGGCGGAGGAGACGGGCAAGGAGATGGAGGTCGTGTAGGCGATGAAGAAGCAGTTACGACTCCGCGGCCAGCAACCCTTCATGTAGTGAGAGCAGCTCCCTAGACTTGTGAGTAGGTCTTCCTTCTATTTTTGGGGCGATAATCTTCCTTCTTCTTTTGCTCCTATGTTTCTTCTTTTGCTTCGGGTGTTTCACCGCACGTGTCACCTTCTCTGCAAGGCATGAATAGAACAATGCTAAAAATGAGATGACTAGCAAATTAGATCATTCTTTATCACCAATAGAACAATGCCTCTTGCTAGTAATATATAATAAGAGTAGAGAGTAGAGGATATGGCACTGGGCTGCCGTGTTTCGTGTTCCTCCGTCGTACTCCAGTGGAAAACTTGAGTATACCGCATGGTTCTTTGCTCCTCCTCAGGTCGTTGGCACATTTATACGAGCAGTCAAATCACAAGGCCCCGCCTTCCAGCAGTAATGAGCCGTCAAATCACAAAGGCCCTCGCCTCTCTTGAAACCGACCTAGCTAGACTACCCCACCCTCTAGCCTTTTAAAAAATGTATAATTTTATACAGTAGTAGGATCGATGGATTGCGCCATGGAGCAAAACTAACAAGATGAAATTAAAGAAAAAAGGTGGTACATATAGAGAGCGCTCGTCGCCAAATTATGCATATAGTATTATTAAAAAAGCTAGTACATGCTTAAATGGGGTGCTAAATTCTATTAAAGAAATCAGTATACCTATTTAATTCTTGGGTTCTTATTATTTATGACACTAGTTTGTGTATCACTACTTAGTTTTGCCATTAGAAGTTACAACTACTCAAAAATGCCATCGATCCGTGAGATGCTTGCTCAAAAATGTAATTAGATATCTAAAAAATGCCATCGATCCGTGAGATGCTTGCTCAAAAATGTAATTAGATATCTAAAAAATGCCATCGTTAAGTTGGATGTTTGCTCAAAAATGCCATTAGACATTGTGATCTTCACGTCAAAATAGTTGACCATGTTACATGACAAAAATAAGCCGATTCTCACAACGATAAGTATGGCCCCGCTTGTCAGGAGTAACCAAGCGAACAATTTTACAGGAAAATAAGAACGTTGTTGGGATCAAGTAGGCCCCACACTTTATTTTACTATAGTGAGATAGAGGGAGAGTTGGCATGTTGGTCCATCGGTATTTATGTCATTATAACATGGCAAAAGAGATTTGAGTCACAATAATGGTGTCCAACACAACACACCCCTCAAATAAAACTATGCACCCTGAAATTCTTTGACAAAACTAAGCCCCCTGAAATTCTTTGACAACTAAACTGCTGGCTATATGATGTTGGCCATATATATTGTACTATATAATGTGAAGAAACGAGTGGTAGTCGTAGTACTATACCAACTAAAAGATGAACTGTAAGAAATACTAGTATGTACGTACTGAGGAGTTAAAGTAACAAGAAGAAACATAACATAGTTCTGCTGGGGGCTCAGCACAACACACCCCTCAAATAAAACTAAGCGCACTAGAAATTAAACTAAGCAACTAATCCGGTAGACACTGCATTAGAACCACCATGAGCAACGACACTGCCACCTTACTCGGAGTCCTCATCCACGCCCTCGACTTCGTCCTTGTCCCTCTTGCTCTTGTCCGATACTTCTTTGCTTGAACCGCACACTTGGCTCTTGCTCTTCATACAACCCTTGTAGATATTGAAACAAAGGTAGCCGTCCATTGCAGCGTAGTGGATGTGGTATATATCTAGTACATTACAGTACCATGCATGATGAAACGTGTGCGGAGGTTTCTTCAGTTTACCGTACGAAGGATGAACCATGGCTCCTGCCAGGGTCGGCATTGAAGGCTTATCACGGGAGGACACCAACCCTTTCTTATAGAGGTCAATGGGGTTGCCCACAACGAGGCCCATCCGACCCAGGATTTCATTGTCGTTCCTAAAGTCTACAGTAACGAATTTGACTAGGCCTCCCTTGAGGAACTTCTTAAATTCCTCGCACTCAATGTCAGCATGGCATATGTGGTAGACCAAGTATAAGTCATGCACGCAAACCTGGATCACGGCGGGCTTCTTATTCTCTGCCTCCTTTAGATTCTTCTCGCTTCCCAGGACTATGGTGTACTCAACATCTAGCCCAGCGACCCACTCATCATTTGAGTTTTCAACATGCGCCCTGGCTTAGCAAGGCATCCTTTCACCGTTGCGGAAGAACAGGTGTAGATGATGTCGAACTCATTGCCGGTGATGGTTCTAACCTTGTACTCACCGCCGATCATGGAAACTTGGGACGCCATGGATTTGGGAGGAGGGTTAGGATTAGTGGAACTGCTGTAATGTGAAAGGACGGGACGACTAGGAGCGAACTGCCGTAATGTTAAAGGACGTCCGGGGACGAGTACGAGCGAGAACTGCCAGTGGTTTTGTAAAAATACTGAGTGGGGTGTGCGAACGACAGGGTAGTGGCTTGCCTGGTGGAAAATGGATTCATGCATAGTACTATGGGGGCCCAATTAGATGTCATGTCTACTTGACGCCCAATTAAATGGATTTCGATGTCATGTCAAGCGTCGGGAAAATTACAGGTGATACGAAGCTTCCGAGAGCCCTTGGATCTGAGATCAAACGGTTGCATGGCGTGATTCTAGACCTATGGGTGAATATCCTATCCTGGAGGTTTATTCTGCAAATTTTCAGCAACTTAACATGCGACCGTTTGATCTCAGATCCAATGTCTGCCAGCAGCCCGTATCATGGTCGCGCCTACCACGTTCGTCGCCTCGCTCACGTGGTCGTGCCCTTGGAGAGTTAACATGGTGCGTTAGGCTATTTGATGTTGGCATGTCATACATAGTCATCACTTAGTCACTCATACCACAACAAGGTTAGCTATAAGAGTATTTTTTGTTTACTTCTCTCTATCTCTTTCTTCATAGTATTTATTCCATTTGCCAAGGAGTGACCTCTTCCAATGAAATGGTGCTTAGACGAGGTGCTATGGGCATTAAATGGCTTAGCGACTCAACTCCCTAATGCATAGGTGCTTAGTTTTTTGTTGCTAAGTTTGCTTCATCTAGGTACACGCGCTTAGCACCGTTTCTTCCTGGGGTCACCAAACTAGTCTCTCTCTTCTTAATTAACTTGCCACATCAGACTTTGTGCCTATGTGGCAGGCTTAGCACCTGTAGGATCAAGTACAATAGTGGGCTATAAGCCCGCTTTACATGGCATTTTTGCATATGTGGGGGAAAGAGGCAAGGAAAAAGTGGAGGAGTGGGCTCTCACGCAAGAGCCAGCCTCTACATGGTGGAGCATCGGGAGAGGCACCTATATGGAGGTGGTCAGGAATCGGGAGACTCACGCCGGTCGTAGCGCGACGGTTAAAATGATAATGGCAAGTCATATCACCGGGCCACACCTATCCAGCAGTAACTCGCTGTCAAATCACACAGCCCTATGTTTGCAGCAGCCTACTCCCTCATCTTCTCGCGTCTCTGTCGAACCGACTAGGCGGAACTGCCCCGCCTACCGTGCAGGAAAAGCCCCGCCCTCGACTTTTAAATAGTACAATATACTAATTTTATATCCATGGATTGCGCCATGGAGCAAAGCCTCAAGAAAACGGCGGCGCACATTTACGGAGTATAGTATACAACACACCCATCGCGTTCGTGTCGCACCCCAGACGGTCGGTCTGGCACACCGCTCTCCGAATGGAACGCGCGTCATATTGCGTTTGCACACACATGTGGGACCGCAATTGAGAACCGACCATAGGCACACTCCCCGGCCCCGCAAGTCGGGTGAGTTAATAGAAGAGACAGATGAGCGATAGTACTAGAGAAGTGTTGTAGAGATGGTGGTGCCTGGACCAACCCTGCATGACATGGAAGATCAATTCGTCCATGCATGTGACCAGAATCCAGCAGACACGCCTGGATTGGCTATCGTCTACATATCGTGCAGGCTGTGTTGTACAGAGCTGTAGTTCTGGTGAGAAATCTAAAAAACAGGTTTCTTGTCATCTCGCAAAATTAGGTGTCATGTGCTTCGGATCACTGCGAGGGTTAAACAGCGACAACTGAGTTCCTCCTAGACGCTATTCGTGGGGGCCACATGCACGAAGACTACTCGGCTGCCATCTATGTCAAGCCGGCTATGTTAATTAGGGCATCTATTGATGGACCCCTTTTCTATGAGTTTATCTTTAATATGAGCTTTGATCCTCGTCTAGTTTGTCCGTCGGATTCATGTTGTCTCCTTTGGGGAGTGAGGTTATGGTTTCTTGTCATGTTATAATCCCCTGCTTCAGATCAAAATGAGGATAACTGTGCCTCCGGGGCACGTGCATGAAGACAGTCATTGACGAGGTCAAGCTGGCTCCGGTGGACAAAAGAAAACTAGTACTACTCCACTATATAGGCAGGAGCTTCCACGCTTGCTTGATAGTGTTGCTCTCTTCAGACTGTCTCGTCCTCTCTAGATCTAAACACAACAGCGGTGGCCACACTCTCTCTCTCTCTGCTCACCGCTGGTCACAGATCTAGCCGGATCCTCTCCGCCGGGGAAGGTGAGAAGGTGCAATGTTCACGTGGTCGTCCTCGGCGACGTCTCTTACCCACTTCCGGCACGTCCCGATTAGCGTGCCTTGCCGTTCTCTCCCAAGCACTGCTGGCTAGGGAGGGCCTCCGACCCCTTATTCCTCGTTGTCGTAGTGTGGGCAGATCCAGCCTCCCGCCGCCCACCTAGCGACATCCCGAGACCCTCAGGTATAACTTCCTTCGAAACCGGCCTTGCTCTACTTCCCGAGCTCCTGATGTCGTTGCATTTGTATCTTTTACTATTTCCCAGGCCCCCTCATAGATAGGATCGGTCGGCTGTTCGAAAGACACCTAAACTTTTACTGTTAAGAGGTAAAACTAGTTCATGCACTCGAATCTAGTACTACTTGGTTCAAACAAGGAAGAAAGGGGGTGGGGGTGGGGAAGATTTGTTACCTAAATCTAGGACTTGGTTTAAAGAGGAAATAATGCGGGCGAAAAGTAGCAGAGACTGGCTATTCAACTGTTCTCTAGGTCTAATAGGGAAATAAAGGGAAACACAGTACAGACTCAATATAAACCCGATCTATTGGTTGAAAAAGGAAACAAAGTGGGGACTGGGGGATAAGTCAACATAGTAAGTCCAGCACTAGATTTGCTTCTTTTCATTTGATGTATGTTTCATCACTTGTTTGTCACCCTCCTTTCCACATTTTTTGTGCAAACAGAGACATACATTTCATGCTTGATCTTAGTTGAACTGGAAAAATGATATCCAAATTATAGTTGAACATTCGAGGAGCTTCACAACCAACCTTGATGTTGCTCAATTTTATTGCAACTAATGAAGAAGAAGCTCTGTGGGTTTCGTTTTCTGATGGAAATGGAACCGAGGCTGGAGCCCTTTTCTTAAAAAATATGAAGAAGAAGCTGCTAGCTCATGGGACATTGCTTCATTTTAGGTGAACTGCACCAAAAAGTCCCATGAATTGAATCATCCATGTTGGTGATTGGTGTCATCCCTTCTATGATGGCGTTGACTGCAGACATGGTTCCCATCACGAGGTATGTTCCTTTTTGGTCTGACCGTTTGCCAAAGATCCTACATGTTGAGTCTGCTCTTGTGCTACTGTTTTGGCACTGCCATGATAAAGCAGTAATGTTATTATTTTGCACCTTAATCTAGTCGCACTATTAATTTGAGGCAATGTTTTGGCACCGCTAGTGGCACTGATTTTTTTATATATCGAAAGAGAGGGTTTCCTCCGATTTCATTAAAGAAATCCAACCATAGAGAACCATTATCCGACAACATCTCAGTGTAAATGAGCAGTTATGCAACTACTACTAGAACGGACTGAGTACTAGCAGGAGACAAGTTCGCCACATAAGCTAGGAAGGTAGGGGGTCGCAGCACCAGCTCGACCAAGTTTGGATTACAACCCAAATGCTACCACAGAAACATCAGAGGGGAAGATAGGGACTGAAAGAGCCAGCTTCAGCATCCCAGACTAAGCACCCCCGGCCTCCATCCTTGCGACGCATGGTACACCTCGTTTGCCACCTGCTCGACCCTAGTGCCACTGATAAAATGAAGTAATAATATAGTTAAAATAGAGCGAGTGTCCTCTCTATCATTTCATTTCCAATGTAGATAAAGAAAGTGCTTCTCTTTGTTAGTATATGTTTCATCAACTAGTCCCATTGTTAATGTTTTGCCGTTTTCGCAAACCGGGTGCTTAATTTTAGTTGATCTGCACAAAAATAGAGATTGGAGTGTCTCAAGGCACCTCCTTGTACTACCGATGTACACTGATGTCCATCACTGGCAGAAGGTGTATCGGGGAGACTTGGGTCGATTTCCAGTATGAGGCGTACCGTATGAGGCGTCGCAGGGCCCATCTCTCCCTCGCAACATCGCATACTATGATACTATCGCAATATTTTCTTATATTTATTAGTGTATGTTTCATCAACTAGTGCCACTATAATGTAATTACGCCTTTTCATTATCTGTGCAAACAGATTTATTTAGCTGCATTTTGGTGGAACTGCACAAATGTACGGATGGAGCCGACTTATATGCAGAGTGCGAGGTGCCAAGTAAAAATTACCGACACCAACCCTGCTCCATCTAAGCATTGGCATCCACCACCATCAGTGGGATGTGTGGCGCTCACGATGGACGGATCTTTCTCAGTAGCAAATCCTCTAACCAAATACTAGTAGCTTAGACTTCAAAAAAAATACTAGTAGCTTATATTGTACACAGTGGATGTACTCTTTTCTGAAAGAAGCACCAATCTATTTTTCTTTATTTGTACACAGTGTCACAACTTTGACCCAAAGGTCAAGAGCTATTTTAGGGTGATTGGCGTAGTACTCGGAGACTGATTGTAAGCATGATTTTTATTAGCTGTCACACTGATTGTAAGCATGAGCAGATGTAAGATTAGGTTAGTGCGAAGCTTACCTTAAACCCTACCGACGCCGCTGAAACGAGGCGAGCATCGAGGGAACCGTGGAGAACGGCGGGGAAGCGATGTCGCACCATCCAGCCTCCTCTTGCAGTGGGAGAACGAATACTCCTATGGCTCCGGCTGGCTCTGCACCCTCAAGAACAGCACACCGTACTTGATTGATTCGTTATCCTCTGGGTGCTCGACCTTCGACCTGTACGCCCACCACCTCCGCCTGACTTTCGCCTCGGGTGAATCTGTCTGATCCATCACCCAGAGGAGATACTTGATGAACTCGAAGGACTACGGCGTGACTGCCGCCGAGGAGTACATCGCCGCCGTCTCGCTCTTTCGCATACATTGCCACATGGCCCTCACCGTCCTTGAAATCTCCCACTCATTGTCAAACCAAGTAAGGATCTCCTTCAATCTGGCTAACTTTGCCCGGTTGCCACCGGCGATCTGCCTGATTCGCTGCTGCATCCTCTCCATAGATGTCCTTCTGAGCGGTCCTGTGCTAGCTTTGGAAGATGGGAGGAGAGACAGTGGTCTAGCAATAGAGAAGAGGGAGAGGTGAGACAGTGGTCTTGGAATGGAGATGATGGAGAGGAGAGGGGGTGGTTTTGAAATGGAGAAGAGGGAGAGGTGAGACGGTGGTTTTGGAATGGAGATGATGGAGAGGAGAGGTTTCCCCGCCTTTTGATCGATGACAGGTGGGCCCCGCGCTTGGTGGGACCCATGTGTCAGTGTCTCAATGGCAGGATGGGCTACGTCAGGGGATCCTCGTCCGAGGAGAGAGGAGGTGGTTTTGCAATGGAGAAGAGGGAGAGGTGAGACGCTGTTTTTGGAATGGAGATGATGGAGAGGAGAGGAGGTGGTTTTGCAATGGAGAAGAGGGAGAGGAGCATGCAACAGCGATTTAGGATTAGACGAGAGGGCCGACGCGCTGTGACTGGATCAAAATCAAAATCAAAATCAACTTACCCTTCAGTTAAGAAAGCGACCCCATATTAACTAGTCTCCCTTTTATTCTGGGTCATAATTGATCATGATTTTCACAAATAAAATATATGCTATATGTTGCAAAAATAATATAATTTGAAAGTACATTTAGATACGAACCAAACGATACAATTTTTGGTGACATGCATTCACATTTTGCTTGTCAAATACAGTACATGGTCAAACTTTGACCCAAAATACGCAAAACAAAAAAATACTTCCAAGACCAGCGCCGCTCCTCTCCTCTTAAACCACCGCCGCTCCTCTCATGTTCCAATCTAAATCTAGTGCTGCTCCTCTCCTTTTCCATTTCAAAACCACCGCCCCTCCTCTCCTGTTCCAACTCAAAACCAGTGTCGCTCCCCTCCTGTTCTAATCCAAAACTAGCGCTGCTCCTCTCCTCTTCCATTCAAAAACCACCGCCGGCAAGTGAATGTGTTGTGGAGAAGTAGATCGATGGAGGAGTACAACCGATACGTGAGGATCGCAGATGGTGACCCTTTGAAGCTAGCTAGGATGTTGGAGATACAGTCTTAGTTTGACAACAAGGACCAACTAGCGGCGACGGCGACATCCATGGCCAAATATCTGCAATAGAGCGAAAAGGCGGCGATACTCCCGAAGGGAGTCACGCGGGAGTACATAGAGCTGATCCTCTGGGCCATGGAGCAAACAGATTCACCGAATCCGATCGTGAGGGAGCGGTGGTGGGAGTATCGATCCAAGATGGAGCATCCACCAGAGTATGAAGGATCGAGCATCTACAGGGTGCCGTTTGTGAGGGTGTCGTGCCAGAGCGAGCCGGTGGAGTCTTCGTCGACCGAACCCAGTTGCAAGAGGAGAAAAGCAGTTGGCCCGACGATGCTTCCCGCCATCCTCTCCTCGCTGCTCACGTCGTTTCACGGGCGGCTGTCTGCCGCCGAGGAATAGGAGTGGACTGCCTCCCAGCCCAATAGTCGGGCAGGTTGTGAATTGTCGAGGAGCTTAGGGTTGTCAGATTTTCAGGTTGTGAATTGTGTTTTGTGTTGTGTATTTTGAGAGTACTTTCAGATATGAATGTCTTTTGAATTTCAGATTTGCAGTATTGAGCATATGAAGTATTTTATGAATTCTAGATATCTATTTTAGCACTTAAAAAATGTAGTTTCATAGGAGTATAAAAGTGCATAATGTGATTCTCGAGAAGAAACTGCAAGTTTCGGGCCAGATAAGAAACGCAAGTTTAGTTTCAGATAAGAAATCGCAACTTTCAGAGGCGAGCATTTATATTAACACAGCCTTCTCAAACAGGGTTAACATCATGTTGGAAGTTTCATTCATGGTCGAAAATGGAACTACCAGCCGCTTAACATCATGTCGATCAACATTCATGCATACCACATCTTCATATGATGCACAAATAAAAAGATATGCTATTTTCAAAATGCCCACACAATGTCGAAAAGCGAAAAATAGAGAAAACGAGGGACGAAGTTTTGGCAAGTGTTGGACGTGGTGTGCGAGATGACAATGGGGACCCACATGTCAATAATGGCAGAGGCAAAAATTTGAGATATTTTCCCTGCATCGGTGGAATCGAACCCGGCGGAACAAATTGCCGGTAGTGTCACTTGGCCACTGGGCTAGTTCAGTACTTTCGTTACAAATAGGGCACTGCCTTGGGTGGTCCGATCACCTCCTGCGCGTTTGTGCGCTCGCCACGATGCCGATGTCTGTCGTTGTGGACATGCTGAACAAACGAGAGGAATCTGGAGAGGACTATACGTGAAGAGGCGGACAGTCGGGACCCACCAGGTCTATGGCCGTACGCAAGCAAGTGCCTCATCGAAAAAACTTCCTCCTAATGGTATACTGACGTTGGGGCCCACGGGTTTGTCAACATAGTTACATTTTTTAGGTGCTTCAACGTAGGAGATAAGTTCACAACGAAGCTGTGGAGCTGGCGGGTAGTATCATTTATTCTCACTGGGGCAGTAAGTATCAGCTGGGTTTTGGGCTGCCCCGTCTAGGCTTTCTTTTTTAACATGTGCAGCTCACGACATGCCGGTTTGTATTTTTTTGAGGGCCGTCATGTATCGACCGGCCTATGGACCTCCCATCCGAGGTTTTATTTTTCCTGAAACATCGGCAGCCCAATTTATGTATTTTTTTTGAAGAAAATGCAGAGGTCTGTTCTATTTTTCTATATAAGAATAGGAACGCCTCGACGAAATTTTGTTTCCCTTCTAACTATATTATATATATTTAAATTATTTTATTTGTTATTATATATTATTGTTATTGTCATCATATATTTAACAGATACTTACATATGTAAGAAAAAAATATCCCACATATTATTAACTTATAAAAATAATTTCTTAACAATAAAATACTGGATTTTTTTGGCAACGAAAATCCTGGTGATTGTGTACAAAAGCTTGGTAAGATTTAAAGACCACTGTAATAATAAATCACTTATTATTTGAATATATTTATAACAAAATGGTCAGCCCCTGTTTATTTTTTGATAACATTGTTGTGCCCAACCCAACGTTATAATTAGAATCAGCCGAGCAAAATCGTGTAGCCCGCATGGACGCTACATTATTTGTTCACTCAGCCCAGCAAATGGACTGTAATTCTAAAAAAAGATCAAATTGACTGTAAATTCTGAAAAAATGGGTTGAATACGTGCCACATTTTTGGAGGTTGAAATGTGGGCCAATAGGTCGAAGCCAACGCAAGTCGTTGTCAACTTAGTCATCAAATGATTCTGACATCGTTAGTTGTTGGATTTACATCCAACGACCGGCATCCATCTACAATCTCTAGTCTTCTTCCACCAGCGCTGCCGGGACCACCTGCTCCCGCCTCCTGCTGCTAGCAGCTCTCTTTAGCACGCTTCGCTGTGAAGCGCTACCCCACCGTTGGTCAGGCCTTCCCTCCACCCGTCCACACCTCCTGTTCTTCTCCACCGACTGCCGAACCACACCGCACTGTAACCGCTAACCTCGACACCTCTCCGCTCGCTGCTCTACTCCCGCGTCTTCCCATCTCCGACTCATTGCTGTCCGGAGCCTCGCCATCGTCCACCACCTTGGATGCGCTCGGCATGGAGTAGTCAACCTGGTCAACGAACAACGTCCATCAGAAGTAGACTGTGCGTGGAGAGGCTGACAGCTAGTCCACGGCCGCACACAAGGAAATGCCTCCTTATTACTCGCAAAATCATGATTCCTCCACCTGATAGCAGGGACCCACCGGAAGGGCCTCTGAATTTCACGAAAAAACGTTCCCCCCGCTGACAGGTCGGACCCACCAGCTATATCTTCGCACGCAAGGAAGTGCCTCCTTGTTACGCATAAAAAAATGAATACCCCTGCTAGCTGGGACCCACCATAGTGGGAGGCTGACTTGTGGGCCTACTAAGTTGACGGGGCCGGGGGGCTTTGTCAACTTAGTCAATATGAACGATTCTAGCTCCAGTGACCGTACGATGTCCATCCAACGGTGGTAGTGCTTCTTCAACCTCTGGTCTTGTTGCTCCAGCCGCCCAAACCAGCGCCGGTCGTGCCGCGTGCTCCTACTTCCCGTGGTCGCCTGTGATGCCGCGGAGGCCGCACCGCCCCCTACTACTCCCACGCTGGCCAAGCCCTGCGGCGACGGCAGCCTCACACCGCAGCCGAACCAGTGAACCCTCGTACTCCTCTCCGCATGGGCATCCACTCCCGCATCTTCCCCGGCTCCGTGTCGCCCCCTTCCTAGGCCTCGCCGTCGCCCACCGCCCTGGTGCTCTCGCCGCAGCATGGTCAACATGGTCAAGGAACGACTTCCATCGGAAGAGTACTATACGTGAAGAGGCTGACAGCTGGGTCCACGGCCGCAGCAAGAAAGTGCCTCCTTATTTCACGGAAAATAATGATTCCTCCACCTAACAGTAGGGTCCCACCAGACGGGCCACCGTATTTCACGAAAAAAATGTTTCCCCCTGACTGCTGGGACCCACCAGCTACATCTTCGCATGCAAGGAAGTGCGTCCATGTTACGGGAAAAAAATGATTCACCCCCTGGCTGCTGGGAACCACCACCTACATCTTCGCACGCAAGGAAGTGCCTGACAGTCGGGACCCACCCAGTCGAAGCGTACGTAGCGTTGTCATTCTGGTCGCGAAAGTGTACGTACACACTGGTCGATGTAGAGGCGCGCACGTGTGGTAGTAGAGACGCACATGTGTAATAGTAGAGGCGCGCACGTAGCATCTACACGTACGTACAACGGCCAGGGTGCAAGAAAGTAAATACGACCACATACGTACGTGCGGGCTGCCTACTCGCGCGTACATACGGCCAGGGCTCGTGTACATGGCTGTGGCTGGGTTGGAACAGAGAAACTGCGTCGTCGTCATTTTCATGGGAGGCAATGGAATGCGTCGTGTTCATCGGGAGGCAACGGAACGCGTGCTGTTCATTGGGAGCCAACCGGCTTGGACGGAACAGCCGATGGAAACGAGGCCTGGGCGTACCGCAGAATGGAGGAAACGGCCTTGTGTTCGACCGGCCACGGTCGAAACGGGATCCTGTTCATCGGGAGGGGTCTGGCTTACCACAAATCGGAGGAAACTGACTTCTCTTCGACCTCCTACAGTCGAAACGGGGCCCTGTTAACCGGGAGGGGTGTGGCGTACCACAAAACAGAGGAAACGGACTTGTGTTGGAGCGCTACGGTCGAAACGGGGGTCCTGTTCATCGGGAGGGTTGTGGCGTACCACAAAACGGGACTCCACAGTATACTGTTCATCTCCACCGTCGACCTCCTCCAGCCTCCACGGCCTACTGTTCATCCACCATCGACCTCCTCCTGCCTCCACCTGCGACTGTTCATCCACGAGCTCCCGCTCATCCAGCCTCCACCGCTCCTCCACCGACTCATCGCTCAACCAGCCCTTCCACGGGTCCTGTTCAACCACCCTCCACGGGCTACTATTCATCCAGCCCTCCACCAGCCATCGCTCAACCAGCCCTCCACCGCTACTATTCATCCAGCCCTCCACGGGTCCTGTTCATCCAACCTCCACGGGTCCTGTTCATCCACCGCTCGATTGATCGGGTATCGTTCATCCAGCGGCAACGGCCTCTACTACCACGGGTTCCTGCTCATCCAACCCCACCAGAACTGCTCATCCAAACCCCAACAACGCCATCGCTCATCCAGAGGCAGATCGATCGGCTTCGATTAGCAGCAGAGCGGCGAATCGCCGATCGGGTTCGATTAACAACAAGGGTCGATCGATCGTCGCTCAAGAACGCAGCGTAGCGCAAAGGCAATCGCCGGGTTCGATTAGAGCCCAACGCCGCTCGGGTTCGCTTAGAGCGCAACGCCTCCCACACACGCACGTACGTATGAGAGAAACACGCATCGCTCGCCCCCACCCACCGTAACTGGGAACTCCCTTGATATTTTCCTCGCCCTCGCTTCTACCACAGTTTTCTCCGTCATGGACGGCCCAAAGAATGTCATGCAGCCGCGTCTCCGGCTCGCCCAGGACGGAAAACCCATTTTCTGTCATGATTTTTTGTCATAGAAGTAGGAGCTCACCACATCTGTGATGATACCGGGTTTTGTCACAATTATCGTCATAGAAGTGTCATAAGTATGACATAAATTTTGTTCGTTCGCCAAAATGTCATGGATGTGTCTTTTATTTGTAGTGGTGTGCGGTGCCCCCCTCCACAGATTTCCACCTCGGTCATATCATTGTAGTGCTTAGGCGAATCCCTGCGTCGGTAACTTCATCATCACCGTCATCACGCCGTCATGCTGACAAAACTCTCCCTCGACCTCAGCTGGATCTAGAGTTCGTGGGACGTCACCGAGCTGAACGTGTGCAGATCGTGGAGGTGCCGTACCTTCAGTGCTTGGATCGGTCGGATCGTGAAGTCGTACGACTACATCAACCACGTTGTCATAACGCTTATGCTTTCGGTCTATGAGGGTACGTAGACAACACTCTCCCCTCTTGTTGCTATGCATCACCTAGATAGATCTTGCGTGTTCGTAGGAATTTTTTTGAAATTACTGTGTTCCCCAACAGTGGCATCCGAGCCAGGTCTATGCGTAGATGTTATATGCACGAGTTGAACACAAAGAGTTGTGGGCGATAATAGTCATACTGCTTACCAGCATGTCATACTTTGATTCGGCGATATTGTTGGATGAAGCGGCCCGGACCGACATTACGCGTACGGTTACGCAAGACTGGTTCTACCGACGTGCTTTGCACACAGGTGGCTGGTGGGTGTCAGTTTCTCCAACTTTAGTTGAATCGAGTGTGGCTACACCTAGTCCTTGTTGAAGGTTAAAACAGCACACTTGACGAAAAATCGTTGTGGTTTTTGATGCGTAGGAAAGAACGGTTCTTGCTAAGCCCGTAGCAGCCACGTAAAACTTGCAACAACAAAGTAGAGGACGTCTAACTTGTTTTCGCGGGGCATGTTGTGATGTGATATGGTCAAGACATGATGCTATATTTTATTGTATGAGATGATCATGTTTTGTAACAGAGTTATTGGCAACTTGCAGGAGCCATATGGTTGTCGCTTTATTGTATGCAATGTAATCACCCTGTAATTGTTTTTACTTTATCACTAAGCGGTAGCGATAGTCGTAGAAGCAATAGTTGGCGAGACGACAACGATGCTACGATGGAGATCAAGGTGTCGCGCCGGTGACGATGGTGATCATGACGGTGCTTTGGGGATGGAGACCAAAGGCACAAGATGATGATGGCCATATCATATCACTTATATTGATTGCATGTGATGTTTAGCCTTTATGCATCTTATTTTCCTTAGTTCGGTGGTAGCATTATAAGATGATCTCTCACTAAATTTCATGGTATAAGTGTTCTCCCTGAGTATGCACCATTGCGAAAGTTCGTTGTGCTGAGACACCATGTGATGATCGGGTGTGATAAGCTCTACGTTCACATACAACGGGTGCAAGCCAGTTTTGCACACGCAGAATACTCGAGTTAAACTTGACGAGCCTAGCATATGCAGATATGGCCTCGGAACACTGAGACCGAAAGGTCGAGCGTGAATCATGTAGTAGATATGATTAACATAGTGATGTTCACCATTGAAAACTACTCCATCTCACGTGATGATCGGACATGGTTTAGTTGATTTGTATCATGTGATCACTTAGATGATTACAAGGATGTCTATCTAAGTGGGGGTTATTAAGTAATATGATTAACTGAACTTTAATTTATCATGAACTTAGTACCTGATAGTATTTTGCATGTCTATGTTGTTGTAGATAAATGGCCCGTGGTACTGTTCCTTTGAATTTTAATGCGTTCCTAGAGAAAGCTAAGTTGAAAGATGATGGTAGCAATTACACGGACTGGGTCCGTAACTTGAGGATTATCCTCATTGCTGCACAGAAGAATTATGTCCTGGAAGCACCGCTGGGTGCCAGGCCTGCTGCAGATGCTACTGATGATGTTATGAACGTCTGACAGAGTAGAACTGATGACTACTCGATAGTTCAGTGTGCCATGCTTTACGGCTTAGAACCGGGACTTCAATAACGTTTTGAACATCATGGAGCATATGAGATGTTCCAGGAGTTGATGTTAATATTTGAGCAAATGCCCGGATTGAGAGATATGAAGTCTCCAGTAAGTTCTATAGCTGCAAGATGGAGGAGAATAGTTCTGCCAGTGAACATATACTCAGAATGTTTGGGTACCACAAGCACTTGACTCAACTGGGAGTTAATCTTCCTGATGATAGTGTCATTGACAGAGTTCTTCAATCACTGCCACCAAGCTACAAAAGCTTCGCGATGAACTATAATATGCAAGGGATGGATAAGACAATTCCTGAGCTCTTTGCAATGCTAAAACTGCGGAGGTAGAAATCAAGAAGGAGCATCAAGTGTTGATGGTCAACAAGACCACCATTTTCAAGAAGAAGGGCAAAGGGAAGAAGGGGAACTTCAAGAAGAACAGTTGCTGCTCAAGTGAAGAAGCCCAACTCTAGACCTAAGCTTGAGACTGAGTGCTTCTACTGCAAAGGAACTAGTCACTGGAAGCGGAACTGCCCCAAGTATTTGGTGGATAAGAATGATGGCAAAGTGAAAGGTATATTTGATATACATGTTATTGATGTGTACTTAACTAATGCTCACACTAGCGCCTGAGTATATGATACTGGTTCCGTTGCTCATATTTGCAATTCGAAACAGGGGCTACGGATTAAGCGAAGATTGGCTAAGGACGAGGTGAACATGCGCGTGGGAAATGGTTCCAAGGTCGATGTGATCGCGGTCGGCACGCTACCTCTACATCTACCTTCGGGATTAGTTTTAAACCTGAATAATTGTTATTTGGTGCCAACGTTGAGCATGAACATTATATCTGGATCTTGTTTGATGCGAGGCGGTTATTCATTTAAATCAGAGAATAATGGTTGGTCTATTTATATGAGTAATATCTTTTATGGTCATGCACCCTTGATGAGTGATTTATTTTTGTTGAATCACGATAGTAGTGATACACATATTCATAGTATTGAAGCCAAAAGATATAAATTCAATAATGATAGTGCAACTTATTTGTGGCACTGCCGTTTCATATTGGTGTAAAGCGCATGAAGAAACTCCATGCCGATGGGCTTTTGGAATCACTTGATAATGAAACACTTGATACTTGCGAACCATGCCTCATGGGCAAGATGACTAAGACTCCATTGTCCCGAACAATGAAGCGAGCAACAGACTTGTTGGAAATAATACATACTGATGTATACGGTCCGATGAGTGTTGACGCTCGTGTCGGGTATCGTTATTTTCTGACCTTTGCTACCTCTTGAGCACTGCGTTGGTTTTCCCTTGAAGAGGAAAGGGTGATGCAGCAAAGTAGCGTAAGTATTTCCCCAGTTTTTGAGAACCAAGGTATCAATCCAATAGGAGGCCACGCCCAAGTCCCTCGCACCTACACAAACAAATAAAAACCTCGCAACCAACGCAATAAAGGGGTTGTCAATCCCTTCACGGTCACTTACGAAAGTGAGATCTGATAGATATGATAAGATAATATTTTTGGTATTTTTATAATAAAGATGCAAAGTAAAATAAAAGGAAATAAAAATAGCTAAGTGTTGGAAGATTAATATGATGGAAAATAGACCCGGGGGCCATAGGTTTCACTAGTGGCTTCTCTCAAAAGCATAAGTATTACATTGGATGAACAAATTACTGTTGAGCAATTGATAGAATTGAGCATAGTTATGATAATATCTAGGTATGATCATGTATATAGGCATCACGTCCGTGACAAGTAGACCTACTCCTGCCTGCATCTACTACTATTACTCCACACATCAACCGCTATCCAGCATGCATCTAGAGTATTAAGTTCATAAGAACATAGTAACGCTTTAAGTAAGATGACATGATGTAGAGGGATTAACTCATGCAATATGATATAAACCCCATCTTGTTATCCTCGATGGAAACAATATAATACATGCCTTGCTGCCCCTGCTGTCACTGGGAAAGGACACCGCAAGATTCAACCCAAAGCTAAGCACTTCTCCCATTGCAAGAAATATCAATCTAGTAGGCCAAACAAAACTGATAATTCGAAGAGACTTGCAAAGATAACCAATCATACATAAAAGAATTCAGAGAAGATTCAAATATAGTTCATAGATAAGCTTGATCATAAACCCACAATTCATCGGTCTCAACAAACACACCGCAAAAGAAGATTACATCGAATAGATCTCCACGAGAATCGTGGAGAACTTTGTATTGAGATCTAAAGCGAGAGAAGAAGACATCTAGCTAATAACTATGGACCCGAAGGTCTGAGGTAAACTACTCACACATCATCGGAGGGGCTATGGTGTTGATGTAGAGGCCCTCCATGATCAACGCCCCCTCCGGCAGGACGCTGGAAAAAGGCCCCAAGATGGGATCTCACGGGTACAGAAGGTTGCGGCGGTGGAATTAGGTTTTAATTAGTGGATGCCTTTGTTGGTTTGGGGGTACATAGGTATATATTGGAGGAAGCAGTACGTCGGTGGAGCAACGTGGGCCCCATGAGGGTGGAGGGCGCGCCCAGGGGGTAGGCGCGCCCCCTACCTCGTGCCCTCCTGGTTTCATTCCGTTTGGACTCCGTTTGATATTCTTTTTCTGTGAAACTCTGAAATAGGCAAAAAAAACAGCAATTTGGGCTGGGCCTCCGGTTAATAGGTTAGTCCCAAAAATAATATAGAAGTGTATAATAAAGCCCTTAAACATCAAAAACAGAATATAATATAGCATAGAACAATAAAAAATTATAGATACGTTGGAGACGTATCAAGCATCCCCAAGCTTAATTCCTGCTCGTCCTCGAGTAGGTAAATGATAAAAATAGAATTTTTGATGTGGAATGCTACTTAGCATAATTTCAACGTAATTCTTCTTATTGTGGCACAAATGTTCAGATTTGATATGATTCAAGATAAAAGTTTGATGTTGACATAAAACAATAATACTTCAAGCATGCTAACCAAGCAATTATGTCTTATCAAAATGACATAGCCAAAGCAAGTTATTCCTACAAAATCATATAGTCTGGCTATGCTCCATCTTCCCCACACAAAATATTCATATCATGTACAACCCCGGTTTTAGCCAAGCAATTGGTTCATACTTTCTAACGCGCTTCAGCCTTTTCAGCTTTTACGCAATACATGAGCTCAAGCCATGGATATAGCACTATGGTGGAATAAGGTATAATGATAGGGGTTATGTGGGAAGACAAAAAAAGGAGAAAGTCTCACATCAACGAGGATAATCAACGGGCTATGGAGATGCCCGTCGATTGATGTCAATGCAAGGAGTAGGGATTGCCATGCAACGGATGCACTTAGAGCTATAAGTGTATGAAAGCTCAAACAAAATAAACTAAGTGGGTGTGCATCCAACTTGCTTGCTCACGAGACCTTGGGCATTTGAGGAAGCCCATCATTGGAATATACAAGCCAAGTTCTATAATGAAATTTCCCACTAGTATATGAAAGTGACAAAATGAGAGACTCTCTATCATGAAGATCACGGTGCTACTTTGAAGCACAAGTGTGGTAAAAGGATAGTAACATTGTCCCTTCTCTCATTTTTTATTTGGGCCTTTTCTCTCTCTTTTTTTATGGCCTCTTTTTTTTATTTAGTCCGGAGTCTCATCCCGACTTGTGGGGGAATCATAGTCTCCATCATCCTTTCCTGACTTGGGACAATGCTCTAAAAATGATGATCATCACACTTTTATTTATTTAAAACTCATGAATTACAACTCAATACTTAAAACAAAATTTGACTCTATGTGGATGCCTCCGGCGGAGTACCGGGATATGCAATGAATCAAGAGTGACATGTATGAAAGAAGTATGAACGGTGGCTTTGCCACAAATACAATGTCAACTACATGATCATGTAAAGCAATATGACAATGATGGAGCATATCATGATAAATGAAACGGTGGAAAGTTGCATGGCAATATATCTCGGAATGGCTATGGAAATGCCATAATAGGTAGGTATGGTGGCTGTTTTGAGGAAGATATAAGGAGGTTTATGTGTGATAGAGCGTATCATATCACGGGGTTTGGATGCACCGACGAAGTTTGCACCAACTCTCAAGGTGAGAAAGGGCAATGAACGGTACCGAAGAGGCTAGAAAATTGCGGAAAGGTAGGTGTGCGTATAATCTATGGACTCACATTAGTCATAAAGAACTCATATACTTATTGCAAAAATTTATTAGCCCTTGAAGAAAAGCATGCTCCTAGGGGAAGGGTTGGTAGGAGTTAACCATCGCGCGATCCCGACCGCCACACAAAGGATGACAATCAACAAATACCTCATGCTCCGACTTTGTTACATAACGGTTCACCATACGTGCATGCTATGGGAATCACAAACTCCAACACAAGTATTTTTCAATTCCACAATTACTCAACTAGCACATCCATGATATTACCACCTTTATATCTCAAAACAATTATCAAGCATCAAATTTCTCATGATATTATAATTAAAGAAAATTTCCATGCTGTTTTTAAGACTCTCAAAATAATATAAGTGAAGCATGAGAGAACAATAGTTTCTATAAAACAAATCCACCACCGTGCTCTAAAAGATATAAGTGAAACACTAGAGCGAAACTATATAGCTCAAAAAATATAAGTGAAGCACATAGAGTATTCTAATAAATTCAAATTTATGTGTGTCTCTCTTAAAAGGTGTGTACAGCAAGGATGATTGTGGTAAAATAAAAAAACAAAGACTCAAATCATACAAGACGCTCCAAGCAAAACACATATCATGTGGTGAATAAAAATATAGCTCCAAGTAAAGTTACCGATGGAAGTAGACGAAAGAGGGGATGCCTTCCGGGGTATCCCCAAGCTTTGGCTTTTAGGTGTCCTTAGATTATCTTGGGGTGCAATGGGCATCCCCAAGCTTAGGCTCTTTCCACACCTTGTTCCATAATCCATCAAATCTTTTACCCAAAACTTGAAAACTTCACAACACAAAACTTAGCAGAAAATCTCGTGAGCTCCGTTAGTGAAAGAAAACAAAACACCACTTCAAGGTACTGTAATGAACTCATTATTTATTTATATTGGTGTTAAACCTATTGTATTCCAACTTCTGTATGGTTTATAAACTATTTTACTAACCATAGATTCATCAAAATAAGCAAACAACACACGAAAACCAGAATCTGTCAAAAACAGAACAGTCTGTAGTAATCTGTAACTAACACAAACTTCTGGAACACCAAAAAATCTACCAAAATAGGACGACCTAGCAAATTTGTCTATTGATCTTCTGAAATTGGAAGCAATATTTTATCACGTTCTGGTGATTTTTAACAATTTTTTTCGTGAACAGAAAGTTTCTGGAATTTTCAGCAAGATCAAATAACTAACACCCAAGAAGTTCCTATAGGTTAAACTTGGCACAAACACTAATTAAAACATAAAAACAAATCTAACAAGAGGCTAGATCAAATATTTATTCCTAAACAGAAGCAAAAAGCAAAAAAAAACTAAAATAAAATTGGATTGCCTCCCAACAAGCGCTATCATTTAACGCCCCAAGCTAGTCATAAAAGCAAGGATAGATCTAGGTATTGCCATCTTTGGTAGGAAATTTCTTAATTGAGTTATGCTCGGTGATCCTTTGATTTAAAGCATCTAGCCGCTTGTTGCAAAGTGTAATCAGGTTATTCATGCGGTTGATATTCCCACCAATACTTTTAAGAGTTTCAACGATTTTTTGCAATTCACATAATTTCTCTAGAATTTGAGTTTCTTCCTGGGTAAGGGATGCTCCTTTTTGTAGGGGAAGTACTCCCACTATCCCCTCTATAATTTCATAAGCGTAGCCAGCATCAATATCAATAAAACTACCTTTAGCGGAAAAATCGAAGAGTTGTCTATGGGGCAAGGTTATCCCAACATAAAAAATGCGAAGTAAAATTTTCTATATTGCAACTACGATAAGATTCTAGCATCCTAAACCAAGCATCTTTTAAGTTTTCCCCTTGTCGTTGCTTGAAGTGGAGGACTTCAAAATCGGGGGACGAAGGGATAAAGACCGAGCTGGCCATGGCAACGAGCACACAAGAGGCAAGCAAAAAAGAGGCGAACGGAAAAGAGAGGGCGAATAAAACGACAAGGGTGAAGTGGGGGAGAGGAAAATGAGAGGCAAATGGAAAAAAATGTAATGCGGGAGATAAGAGTTTGTGATGGGTACTTGGTATGTTGACTTTTGCATAGACTCCCCGGCAACGGTGCCAGAAATGGCTCATTGTCGGGAGTCAAATCTTGACTTGACTTCGCGTAAGCCTCCCCGGCAACGGCGCCAGAAATCCTTCTTGCTACCTCTTGAGCACTGCGTTGGTTTTCCCTTGAAGAAGAAAGGGTGATGCAGCAAAGTAGCGTAAGTATTTCCCTCAGTTTTTGAGAACCAAGGTATCAATCCAGTAGGAGGCCATGCCCAAGTCCCTTGCACCTACACAAACAAATAAAAACCTCGCAACAGACGCAATAAAGGGGTTGTCAATCCCTTCACGGTCACTTACGAAAGTGAGATCTTATATATATGATAAGATAATATTTTTGGTATTTTTATAATAATGATGCAAAGTAAAATAAAAGACAATAAAAATAGCTAAGTGTTGGAAGATTAATATGATGGAAAATAGACCCGGGGGCCATAGGTTTCACTAGTGGCTTCTTTCAAGAGCATAAGTATTATGGTGGATGAACAAATTACTATTGAGCAATTGACAAAATTGAGTATAGTTATGAGAATATCTAGGTATGATCATGTATATAGGCATCACGTCCGTTACAAGTAGACCGACTCCTGCCTGCATCTACTACTATTACTCCACACATCGACCGCTATCCAGCATGCATCTAGAGTATTAAGTTCATAAGAACAGAGTAACGCTTTAAGAAAGATGACATGATGTAGAGGGATAAACTCATGCAATATGATATAAACCCCATCTTGTTATCCTCGATGGCAACAATACAATACGTGCCTTGCTGCCCCTGCTGTCACTTGGAAAGGACACCGCAAGATTGAACCCAAAGCTAAGCACTTCTCCCATTGCAAGAAAGATCAATCTAGTAGGACAAACCAAACTGATAATTCAAATAGACTTGGAAAGATAAACAATCATACATAAAAGAATTCAGAGAAGATTCAAATATTGTTCATAGATAAACTTGATCATAAACCCACAATTCATCGGTCTGAACAAACACACCGCAAAAGAAGATTACATCGAATAGATCTCCACAAGAATCATGGAGAACTTTGTATTGAGATCCAAAGAGAGAGAAGAATCCATCTAGCTAATAACTATGGACCTGAAGGTCTGAGATAAACTACTCACACATCATCGGAGGGGCTATGGTGTTGATGTGGAAGCCCTACGTGATCAATGCCCCCTCCGGCAGGACGCCGGAAAAGGCCCCAAGATGGGATCTCACGGGTACAGAAAGTTGCGGCGGTGGAATTAGGTTTTCGTGGATTCCTCTGTTGGTTTGGGGGTACGTAGGTATATATAGGAGGAAGAAGTACGTCGGTGGAGCAACGTGGGCCCCATGAGGGTGGAGGGCGCGCCCATGGGGGTAGGCGCGCCCCCTACCTCGTGCCCTCCTGGTTGCTTTCTTGACGTAGGGTCCAAGTCCTCTGGATCACGTTCGTTCCAAAAATCACGCTCCTAAGGTTTCATTCCGCTTGGACTCCGTTTGATATTCTTTTTCTGCGAAACACTGTAATAGGCAAAAAAAACAGCAATTTGGGCTGGGCCTCCGGTTAATAGGTTAGTCCCAAAAATAATATAGAAGTGTATAATAAAGCCCTTAAACATCCAAAACAGAATATAATATAGCATGGAACAATAAAAAATTATAGATACGTTGGAGACGTATCAACCTTCATAGATGATTTGAGCAGATATGGGTATATCTACTTGATAAAACATAAGTCTGAAACATTTGAAAAGTTCAAAGAATTTCAGAGTGAAGTGGAAAATCATCGTAACAAGAAAATAAAATTTCTAAGATCTGATCGTGGAGGAGAATATTTGAGTTACGAGTTTGGTCTTCATTTGAAACAATGCGGAATAGTTTCGCAACTCACGCCACCTGGAACACCACAGCGTAATGGTGTGTCCGAACGTCGTAACCGCGCTTTGTTAGATATGCTGCGATCTATGATGTCTATTACTGATTTACCGCTATCGTTTTGGGGTTATGCTTTAGAGACAGCTGCATTCACGTTAAATAGGGCACCATCTAAATCCGTTGAGACGAAACCTTATGAACTGTGGCTTGGCAAGAAATCCAAGTTGTCGTTTCTGAAAGTTTGGGGTTGCGATGCTTATGTGAAAAAGCTTCAACCTGGTAAGCTCGAACCCAAATCGGAGAAATGTGTCTTCATAGGAGACTATTGGGTACACCCTCTATCACAGATCCTAAGGCAAGATATTTGTTGCTAAGAATTGATCCTTTATAGAGAAGGAGTTTCTCTCGAAAGTAGTGAGTGGGAGGAAAGTAGAACTTGATGAGGTAATTGTACCTGCTCCCTAATTGGAAAGTAGTTCATCATAGAAATCAGTTCCAGTGATTCCTACACCAATTAGTGAGGAAGCTAATGATAGTGATCATGAAACTTCAGATCAAGTTACTGCTGAACCTCGTAGGTCTACCAGAATAAGATCCGCACCAGAGTGGTACGGTAATCCTGTTCTGGACGTTATGTTATAGACCATAATGAACCTACGAACTATGAGGAAGAGATGATGAGCCTAGATTCCGTGAAATGGCTTGAGGCTATGAAATCTGAGATGGGATCCATGTATGAGAACAAAGTGTGGACTTTGGTTGACTTGCCCGTTGATCGGCAAGCCATCGAGAATAAATGGATCTTCAAGAAGAAGACTGACGATGACGGCAATGTTACTGTCTTCAAAGCTCGACTTGTTGCAAAAGGTTTTTGACAAGTTCAAGGAGTTGACTACGATGAGACTTTCTCACCCGTAGCGATGCTTAAGTCTGTCCAAATCATGTTAGCAATTGACGCATTTTATGATTATGAAATTTGGCAAATGGATGTCAAAACTGCATTCCTGAATGGATTTCTGGAAGAAGAGTTGTATACGATGCAACCAGAAGGTTTTGTCGATCCAAAGGATGCTAACAAAGTGTGCAAGCTCCAGTGATCCATTTATGGACTGGTGCAAGCTTCTCGGAGTTGGAATAAACGTTTTGATGGTGTGATCAAAGCATATGGTTTTATACAGACTTTTGGAGAAGCCTGTATTTACAAGAAAGTGAGTGGGAGCTCTGTAGCATTTCTAATATTATATGTGGATGACATATTGCTGATTGGAAATGATACATTATTTCTGGATGGCATAAAAGGATACTTGAATAAGAATTTTTCAATGAAAGACCTCGGTGAGGCTGCTTATATATTGGGCATCAAGATCTATAGAGATAGATCAAGACGCTTAATTGGACTTTCACAAAGCACATACCTTGATAAGATTTTGAAGAAGTTCAAAATGGATCAGTCAAAGAAAGGGTTCTTGCCTGTGTTGCAAGGCGTGAAGTTGAGTGAGACACAATGCCCGACCACTGCAGAAGATTGAGAGAAAATGAAAGTCATTCCCTATGATTAAGCCATAGGTTCTATCATGCAATGCTGTGTACCAGACCTTATGTGTGCCTTGCTATATGTATAGTAGGGAGGCACCAAAGTAATCTAGGAGTGGATCACTGCACAGTGGTCAAGAACATCCTGAAATACCTGAAAAGGACTAAGGATATGTTTCTCGTTTATGGAGGTGACAAAGAACTCGTCGTAAAAGGTTACGTCGATGCAAGCTTTGACACTGATCCGGATGACTCTAAGTCGCAAACTGGATACATGTTTATATTGAATAATGGAGCTGTCAGTTGGTGCAGTTCTAAGCAGAGCGTCGTGGCGGGATCTATGTGTGAAGCGGAATACATAGTTGCTTCGGAAGCAGCAAATGAAGGAGTCTGGATGTAGGAGTTCATATCCGATCTAGGTGTCATACCTAGTGCATCGGGTCCAATGAAAATCTTATGTGACAATACTAGAGCAATTGCCTTGGCGAAGGAATCCATATTTCACAAGAGAACTAAGCACATCAAGAGACGCTTCAATCCGTCATCAAGTGTCGGAAGGAGACATAGAGATTTGCAATACGGATCTAAATGTTGCAGACATGTTGACTAAGCCTCTCTCACGAGCAAAACATGATCAACACCAAGACTCCATGGGTGTTAGAATCATTACAATGTAATCTAGATTATTGACTCTAGTGCAAGTGGGAGACTGAAGAAATATGCCCTAGAGGTAATAATAAAGTTATATTTATATTTCCTTATATCATGATAAATGTTTATGTCGGTGTACAAAAAGAGGGGCGCACTTTTGTACCCCCTTACCTGTGCACGGGCAGTCGGAGCCGCGCCCGCGGTTGCACCAAGCAGAGCAGGGGAGGTGAGCCAAAGTAAGACCGAAGCCCAAGACAATCGGAGCAACGCCAAGGCTAAAACCACAAAGGGCAGAGGGACGAAGCAGGTTCCCCCGGCAAGACCGTTGCCGAGGCAGCTCGCCCCACACCAACAAAGCGAGCCACCCTTGAGCCCATGGTCCCCAACACCCTCATCCACGTGGGGCCAGGGCTCGAGAAGGCACCTCTGTGGTGGCATGCAGATCTTTGTGAAGACATGTTCAAGATCAGATGAGGATTAGAAGACGACGATCCTCGGCAAGATCCTTGCCAAGGAAAGCCAGACAGCACGCCACGGCAAGACCCTTGCCGGGCCACCTGGCAAGGCCCTTGCCAGGTCACCCGGCAAGGCCCACACCAAGGACGCCTACAGGGCCACCGCCAGGTCCATGCTGTCGGCGTTCTGGGAACGGGGGTCCCTAGACTTGCCTGCCTGCGGCCTGCGGCGTGGCCCAGCTTCATCAGCTCAAGCTCAAGTCCCTCGCGAGGGGCCAAGCCTCGCGGGGCGGACGACAGGAACCTTCCTCAGGAGCAGCCTCGTCAGGTAGGCTCACGAGGAGGCGGAGAGATCAAGGAAGGGTGCCTCACGAGGGTGCCCCGTGACGCAAGCCATGACGATCGAGACCAGGCGGGCGCCAGGTGAGCGCCAGCCTGCGCAGTGTCCTCATTTCCCCTTTGGTGCAAAGGAGGCAAGCACAGGCCAAGGCATCAGGCAAAGGTTACCACTTCGGTGCAACAAGACCAAGACTAGCAGAGCGGCAGGAAGGAGGTCACCGTGGAGCCCAGGACGGCGTCACCGTCAGAGCCTTTTGCAGCCGAAGTCCAACTTTAGTCAGGATAAGTGTACTAGATTTTCCCCTTCAAAATGGCCAATTGTTGGCGCCCTTCCCGCTCATTATTTGGGAAGAGTCCCAGAGCCTCCCTCTATAAATAGGACTAGCCACCACAGAGGAGGACGGACCCAGACAGGTCCAACCTACCAGAGAGGGAGAGAGAGAAGCGACTGGACTCACCCAAGCAGTCCATCGCACCAGCTCAAGAACGGCCCCTCGCGAGGCTGTTCTTCCTTTGTACTGTTCTTCATCAGCCCCAGAGGCAATCCGCCGCACCACACACTGGAGTAGGGTATTACACCACAACGGTGGCCCGAACCAGTATAAATCTTGTGTCTCCTGTGTTGTTCATCGTTCCTAGTTTAGATCCCTTGCAAACCATTAACGCGTGAGCAGGTAGGGAAATATCTCCGCGCACACCCCAGTGTTGGAACCTAAAGGGTATGCCGGAAACAGAAATCCAACATTTGGCGCGCCACGTAGGGGTGCGCCGGAATCCTTCCTCCGCCGCCTCGCGTTTCGTCGCCTCGTCGTTCGATGTCAAGCGACCCGGCGGCCGACGCCGACCGCTGGGCGGCGTGGCCCGCCCACGCTGCATCGCCAGCCCAGGCGACCTCTACCTTGCACCTCAGCAGCTCGCGCTCCGCAAGGCTGCGGGCGCGGGCGACGCGGCGGCGGCGACGCCGCCGCCCTCACGCCGCGGTACAAGTGCGGTCAGCGGCCAGAGCCTCAAGCCACGCTGCGGCCACGGCACCGCACACCCGACGGGAGCAGGCGAACTCCAGGGCCGCGCTCACGGTGGCCCGAGATCTGCTACGGTGCCGGCTTCTAGAGGGCGGCCGTGACGTGCTGTTAGAGCGGGTGGCCGAGCTCCTAGACGCCGCCGCCTCAGGAGCACCTCCTTTCTACGTCTGGCTGTCGCCCCAAGTCCAGAGCGTGCCGTATGGCGGCCCCATACGCGCCCATGCAACCTCAAGCGGGCTCCAGGGCCTACTCGACGCCAACCTGGCCAGCAACGCCAGGAAGCAAGCCGCGCAGACTCCATCTCCGGCCGGCGAAGGAGCGCACGCCATGACCTTTGGCCTCGGCGGACAACCGCGCCACCACTCTCAAGAAAACGCTCTAGGCCGGACCGCATGGCATGTGGGGCACTACGGCGAGACCTACGGGGCAGCGTCCCCAGAAGCTTATGTGCCCCGCATGATGGATCAAGGGAGCGCACGGGAAGAAGACCATGCCTCGTTCCTTGGGCCAGGCTGGGGCGAGGATACACCACAAGCTGAGCTCTTTCAGGAACCCCAAGAGGGCCTCGACGACCGCGCCGGCGGCAGCAACTATCTGGTACCATTAATTCCTCGGGGGCAAGCTTATGCTAACCGTGTGCCGCAGCAGGTACAGGTCGCCGCAACAGGTGGCTGCCCCAACAATGCAGCCTCTTACCCCTCAGGAGGAGGGCATCAGGGTCTGCAGGAGAGGGGCCGAGATCCGGGTTCGTCCCCGCGGCGCTTGGCGCAAGATGTTCTCAGGAGGTAGGCCCTCTTCCGGGGAGGTGGCTCAGGGCCTGCCCCCGGCAGAGGACTCGTGGTCGTCGGGGGAACCACTGGCGACTGCTCTACCCCATTAGCGTCGTCCTTGGTCTCCGGCCGCCGTCAGTGGCGGTAGAGTGTGGCGCAAGGCGGGGCCCTCATCTGGCGATATGAAGCAAGGCCGGCACCTGTGAAGAAGGCCTAGTGCCTGTGAAGCTCGCCACCCCGTGACATTCTCACGTAATAATGAGTGGGGCTGTACACGCCCCGGAGTCTCTGGAGAGCCGCCCTCGGGCCTCGTGGGCTCCCTCCCACGCCCAGTGGTAGCACTTAGCTCCGCGCTGGTGAGAAGACGTCGAAGACTAGACTAGGTGCCGAACGCGGCCTTTTGCTTTTTTGCCTTTTCCTCTGTTGACAAGTTTCTTCGATTCTAATTTAAGTTGGATTTGAGTTCGAGCCTTGCGTGCGTTTGGGGAAGGGGTGTTTAGTCTCATCTCATGTTCTGGTTCCGGCTTTGCGTCCAAAGCTAGCGTCAGCTGCCTCCCCTCGCGAGCCCCTCGCGAGCCGGGCCGGGCCAACCGTGTCCACAGCTTGGACGGCTGTGGCCATGCCCTCTCCGGAGGTTATTATCGCAGGATCAATGGGTTCACCCAGAAGACACATATCGCGCTATGGCCCCCACAGCCCCGCTTGGGGCTCACCAGGGTCAAAAGGTAAACGAGCGAGCTGACCCACCACCGGGCCGGCCATTAAGCTCACACGCTACGTTAAGATTACCAGGGCATTTACCGCAAACCTTTACATGAGGGCCTTCCCCTCCCAAAATGCTCTCACAGTCTTCAGGGCCAAGCCCGAACCTCTTTCGTGCAGGGTAAACAACGGTGACAAACAATCAGTCGGACATATCGCTCGCTGCGCCTTTTGGGTCTCCTCCAGAGGCGTCGCTGGCGTCGCTGACATCATCGCCACCACCAACACCTCCGCCAGCACCAGGACCGCCCACCACGCCGCCTTCATCAGCGGCCACGATCACGCCGTCATCATCAGACGTGAAGGCCCTGACAAGGTCGTCCACGTGATCCTCCACCCATTGCGCCAGGTCGCCCCAGACGGCTATGGGCACCGGTGCGATGGCGGCATCGAAGTCGAAGTGGGGATCCCTGTCCCGCAGATAACTGAAGACACGGGAGAAAGCGCGCCCGAACAAGGCTCGGCTCCTCTCCTTGACGAGCCAACGAGACCTCTCGGAGCAGTTCTCCAGGAGCGTCACCTCGTCAGCAAAATACTAGAGGTTGTCGGCATAGTTGGTCTCGTGCGGCTCCTCAGCGGCGGCCTCGCAAATATTGCCCAGGGCCGCGTTAGCCCGTTCCTTGAGCGTCCGGAGCATGGGGGCGTGCTCGTGCTCTAGAACCCGCTGCCGACGAATCTCGTCCTCGTTCTGCCGTGCAGTGGCCTCGGCGCCATCAATCCTCTGTCGGAGAAGAAGCAGCTCGACGCGGGAGGAGGTCAGCTCCGCCTGCGCTACGCAAAGGGCAGCTGCGGAGGAGTCCGCACCCCGCATCACTTCGTCTAGTTTGGCCTTGAGGGCCGCGGTCCTGCCCTCAGCTTCGGCCCTGACCAACTCCAACCTCAACTCATATTGGCGCTCGACGCCTGAGCGAGCTTCCGCTACGCGGCGGTCGACCTCTTCTCGGGCTCGGGCCTTGCGCGCGGCGACATCATCCTCCGCCTGAGCCACCAGGCGCTCCCCCGTCTCCAACCGCTCAAGGTCGAGGCTCGGCGGCCTCCAGCGTCAGCACTTCCTCACGCTTCTGGAGCTCCGCCTGGTCGACAGAAGCCTCCTTCAGCGACACAAGTGCAGCCTGGCGCAACTCCACCTGCTGCTCCAGAGAGTTGCTCCAGGCTTGGAGCTCCCACGCACGCTCCTCCACGTCCCTGCGTTGCCGATCTGCTTCCAGGGCCTCCTCGATGGCTCGAGAGCAAGCCTCTCGCGAGGCTGCCAGCGACGCCTCAGCCTTCGCATTGTCAAGGTCACGCTGGAGACGTGCGAGGGCAATGGCTACCTTCAGCTTGCGCCTCTCCTCAGCAAGGCGCAAACCTTCGGCCTCTGTCGGTGTTCTGGGAATGGGGGTCCCCAGACTTGCCTGCCTGCGGCCTGCGGCGTGGATCAAGTGGGGGCCCAGTGGGCCCAGCTTCATCAGCTCATGCTCAAGACCCTCACGAGGGGCCAAGCCTTGCGGGGCGGATGACAGGAACCTTCCTCAAGAGCAGCCTCGTTAGGAAGTCTCACGACAAGGCAGAGAGATCAAGGCAGGGTACCTCACGAGGGTGCCCCGTGACGCAAGCCATGACGATTGAGACTAGGCGGGCGCCAGCCAGCGTAGTGTCCTCGTTTCCCTTTGGTGAAAAGGAGGCAAGTGCTGGCCAAGGCATCAGGCAAAGGTTACCGCTTCGGTGCAACAAGACAAAGACCAGCAGAGCGGAAGGAAGGAGGTCATTGTGGTGCCCAGGACGGCGTCCGTCAGAGCCTTTGGCAGCCGAAGACCAACTTTAGTTAGGATAAGTGTACTAGATGTTCCCCTTCAAAATGGCCAATTGTTGGCGCCCTTCCCGCTCATTATTTCGGAAGAGGCCCAGGGCCTCCCTCTATAAATAGGACTAGCCACCACAGAGAAGGAGGATGGACCAAGACAGGTCGAACCTACCAGAGATGGAGAGAGAGAAGCGACTGGACTCACCCAAGCAGTCCATCGCACCAGCTCAAGAACGGCCCCTCGCGAGGCTGTTCTTCCTTTGTGCCGTTCTTCATCAGCCCCAGAGGCAATCCACCACACCACACACTGGAGTAGGGTATTACACCACAACGGTGGCCCGAACTAGTATAAATCTTGTGTCTCTTGTGCCTTTCATCGCTCCTAGTTTAGATCCCTTGCAAACCATTAACGCGTGAGCTGGTAGGGGAAAGATCTTCGCACGCACCCCAGTGTTCGAACCTCAAGGGTCTGTCGGAACCCGAAATCTGACATTTGGCGCGCCAGGTAGGGGTGCACCGGAATCCTTCCTCTGCCGCCTCGCATTTTGTCGCCTCGTCGTTCGATGTCAAGCGACCCGGCAGCCGACGCCGACCGCTGGGCGGCATGGCCCGCCCATGCCGTGCCGCCAGCCCAGGGCGTCCTCAACCTTGCACCTCAGGCAGCTTCGGCCCTGACCAACTCCAACCTCAACTCATACTGGCACTTGAGGCCTGAGCAAGGTTCCGCTATGCTGCGTTCGACCTCTTCTTGGGCTCGGGCCTCGCACGCAGCAACATCATCCTCCGCCTGAGCCACTAGGCGCTCCCTCGTCTCCAACCGCTCAAGGTCGAGCTTGCACTCGGCGGCCTCCAGCGTCAGCGCTTCCTCGCGCTTCTGGAGCTCTGCCTGGTCGACGGAAGCCTCCTTCAGCGACACAAGTGCAGCCTGGCGCAACTCCACCTACTGCTCTAGAGAGTTGCTCCACGCTTGGAGCTCCCACGCACGCTCCTCCGCGTCCTTGCGCTGTCGATCTACTTCCAGGGCCTCCTCGAAGGCTCGAGAGCAAGCCTCTAATGAGGCCGCCAGCGACGCCTCAGCCTTCGCATTGTCAAGGTCACGCCGGTGACGCGCGATACCTTCAGCTTGCGCCTCTCCTCAGCAAGGCGCAAACCTTCAGCCTCAATACGCGCATCTTCGCTGGCGAGTTCCGCCCCGAGCCGGTTCACCGCGGACGTCGCCCCATGGAGAAGTTCTTGACGATGGGCGCGGCGTTCGCGGGCACGCCTGTGCATGTCTTCCGCGTCACCCTCTGCTGCTGGTGAATGCGGAGGGCCCAGATGTGGCGCACCTCCCGGTGCAGGGCAGGGGGCTGGTGCCCCAACAATCGCCGGACGGGCCTCGCCAGGAGCAGGGCCTGGCGCCAGTCCGTCCCCAGAAGAAGAGCTCAAGATTGACTTCAACCAATCAGCATCCACGATCAAGGAAGGAGCCCGGGGCAAGCTGGCAGTGCCCCAGGAGAACTCGTGAAGGGAAGACAGCAGGCGCACAGGCTCGGGACGCTCAGCTGAACGGGCCACCTCTCTGACCGGCTGAGTGATAAGGGCGCTGCCTGAACCCGACGCACCAAGGACCAGCAACGAGGACAGAGCTCGGGGAGATGGCTCCTTGGTCGTCTCCACGAATTCGGCAGGAAGGGCCCTGAAAGGTCACAGTCATCTTCAAGAACCAAGAAGTAGAGGAGCAGAGAGAGAAGAGGACTTACCCATCCGTGGCGAAGTACCTCCTTCACTTCAACAAGCGGCAAGGGAGATCGTCACCGCCCGAGACCTCCTTCCTCTTGCGGAGGGCCACGAAGTCTACGCGGAACCGGCCTAAGCACTCAGTGTAGGGGTCGGTTTGTGGCACGGAGGAGGCGGTTAGGTGATCAGCACCAACGGGACCAACCTGGGGGACGCCACCAGGCGCCACCTCATGAGGGACGATCGGGGCCTCGGGAGCCCCAACCTCGGGAGCCGGAGGCCGCGACTCCTCACCCGTCACTATTCCAGAACGAGCTCCGGGAGATGCCGCCCTCAGGGCTCCACGCGGCGTCACCACCTCAACATCGTCCCCTTCAACTCCTGACGGTTCTCGTCTCCCTGCTCCACCACCCAAGACAGAGCCACTTTGGGCGACCGGAAGAGTGACCACGGCAACTGGGTTCTTGCGAGGACCCCTGAGGTCAGCTGGGCGCAGCCCCCACTCGTCAAAGCTGGGCATCTGCTTCACGAAATCGGCCCTGCCTGAACAGAGATACAAGAGGGCACCACCATGTCGAAGGCTGCCTGGGGAAGGATCGCCAACCAGGACCCTAAGCACCGTCCTTAGCACTTCAGGCGCCAGGTCCCCCTCCTGAAGTCACATGCGGTCTTTGCGCCCCGCAAAGTCCCACATCCGATGAGAGTGGCGCTGGAGAGGAGCAATGCGACACTGGAGGAACTCCTTCACCACCTTGGGCGCCGTCATGTTGAGCGCCTCAAGCTCTCGAAGCGGCGCCACACGAATGCAAGCCGGGGGTCCGCGAGCGTCTCATGACCCCGGCCTGAGTTGGGAACAGCAGGCAAGGTAGGGTGAGAGAGCAGGGGGCTGGGCACCCCAACATCCACATACAACCACCGCTCTCTGAACTTGGCCTCAGGGGGAGGGAGTCCGAAATCGATCCCTGGAGCAGCCGTCTCTGGCACCGCAAGGAAGCTCACACACCCCAAGCGTTGAGTAGGATCACTTAGGCGCAAAGAGAAGAACTGACGCAACAGGGCAACGAAAGGAGGGATGCCCACCATTGCCTCGCAGACAAAGGCGAAGACAGCCAGGAGGGTAATGGACTCAGGCCCGAGACGCATCATGTGGATCTGATAGTGGGAGAGCACCGCGTTGAAGAAAGCGGAAAAGGGGGGAACCAGACCCGCCCACAAGGCATCAGCGAAGAACCGGACCTCCGTGACAATCCTGTCGAACGAGGCATGGGACGCAGGCCATGCCGTGGTCCTGCCGCACTCGTTGAAGATGGTGGCAAGAGCAGAGCGGACCTTGCCCAAGGCCTCGGGTTGAGTATGATAGATCAATCGACGGCGGGGGCCACCGCCGGAGGCGAGCGGGACAAAGGCGCGGGCTTGTTCACCTTTTCCTTCTTCATTGGCGCCATGGCGACAGGAAGGGTGAGAGTCCGAGTTGGATCAAGGGCGGAAGTTGGAGCCAGAGGAAGAAGGAAGGGCCGGGAGTGCGCGAACGGTGAAGGGGGAATGGTTGTGTGCAACCCCGGGTCCGCTTAGCCGGGCGTGTAATGAGGCATCATGGGGAAGCGGAGACGCCCATGACCAATCAATCGCCATGCGGCGCCCAAGGCCGCAGGCTATTGGGGCCCGCGGCGCTTCGCACTTGCCCCTTCGCTTCTCTGCTAAGCCAAGTCCTGGCCCGCGGCTCAAGTGGGGGCCCAGCACGGCCCAGCTTCATCAGCTCAAGCTCAAGACCCTCGCAGGGCGGATGATTGGAACCTTCCTCAGGAGCAGCCTCGTCAGGCAGGCTGGCGAGGAGGCGGAGAGATCAAGGCATTGTACCTCACGAGGGTGCCCCGTGACGCAAGCCATGACGATCGAGACCAGGCGGGCGCCAGGAGAGCGCCAGCCTGCGTAGTGTCCTCCTTTCCCCTTTGGTGCAAAGTAGGCAAGCACATGCCAAGGCATCAGGCAAAGGTTACCGCTTCGGTGCAACAAGACCAAGACCAGCAGAGCGGCAGGAAGGAGGTCATCGTGGAGCCCAGGATGGCGTCACCGTCAGAGCCTTTGGCAGCCGAAGACCAACTTTAGTCAGGATAAGTGTACTAGATGTTCCCCTTCAAAATGGCCAATTGTTGGCGCCCTTCCCGCTCATTATTTGGGAAGAGGCCCAGGGCCTCCCTCTATAAATAGGACTAGCCACCACAGAGGAGGACGGACCAAGACAGGTCGAACCTACCAGAGAGGGAGAGAGAGAAGCGACTGGACTCACCCAAGCAATCCATCGCACCAGCTCAAGAACGGCCCCTCGCGAGGCTGTTCTTCCTTTGTACTGTTCTTCATGAGCCTGAGAGGCAATCCACCACACCACACACTGGAGTAGGGTATTACACCACAACGGTGGCCCGAACCAGTATAAATCTTGTGTCTCTTGTGCTGTTCATCGTTCCTAGTTTAGATCCCTTGCAAACCATCAATGCGTGAGCAGGTAGGGGAAAGATCTCCGTGCGCACCCCAGTATTCGAACCTCAAGGGTCTGCCGGAACCAGAAATCCGACACACGCCAACCAAGCTTCCACCGCCGTTCAACATGCAGCTGCCAGCCCAACCAGCTGGGCAGGCACCTGCGTGGCAACATGTAGCTCCCAGGCCAACACATCGAGCGCTTGCGTGGCGGCATGCAGATCTTCGTGAAGGCTCCACCACCGCGCCACCTCAGCTGCATGCCTGCCTACATGGCGCCGCACGCATCGCTAGCCAGGGCACGTGTGAAAGCGAGGAGGAGCAGCGACGGACGGGATGGGCCTCGCCCCCGTCCCCAATAAAGCAAGGGGACACCTAAGCTACGCATTAAATGCGTCTTGTCCAGTAATACGAGCGATAAGCTCAGGGCACTGTTCGCCTTTCCACCTCCTGTGTGCCACTGTGGCAGCCCCTTTCGACTATAAAAGGAGGCCCATGGCATACTGGAGAGCGATTCGGCTCTTTCGAACCACGCACTGACCACAGCTAGTTCGAGAGCTCAAGAACTCTCTGAAATACACCCACCAAAGCAGGACTAGGAGTTTACGCATCCTCGCGGCCCGAACCTGGGTAAACGATCCTTGTGCTGTCTACTAGCCCTGCTATCCTCATAACCCCGCGCCCCGGCAACCGTAATAGGGATTCTTGTGATCCCATAGGTGTCATTCCACACTGACATCTTTGGCGCGCCAGGTAGGGGGCGCAATTGTGAGAATCTGGTCTAGTAATTAGCCTAGCGGTTCTTGGTCGCCATGGCCTCTGAGAAGAAGGCGGCCGGAGGAACGATGCCGGCTCGGCGACAGGAAAGCTAAGTCATTCAGAGCTTTGAGTTATTTCCTCCTATAAAGAAAGTTATCGTCCTCGGAGATCTCGCCTATGTATGAGAAACCTGCACGCAAAGGGGCCCTCCCGCAATTGGCAATGCCCATGTTCTGTTTCGAGTCTGCTCAACAGCTCAAAGCGGCCGCGTCGGGAGTGGCGGGGTAGCCTTCCGCACTTGGCAACGCTCCCGACTCTGACTCGAGTCAAGCTCCACAGTTTGGGCGGCCATGCTAAGGGCGGCAAGGTGGTTCGCCCGGTAGCAAGCACACCTGGAAGGCCAATGGGGATCCGTCCCCAAGACGCCGCCATGGGTTTACGCGCCGGCGAGCCTACCCAGTAACGTAGGTAGGACATGCAAAGGAAGATCGAATAGGAAAATAACATGCATAATACTGAAAGTGCTGCAGAGTTATATTACATCAAATTTTTGCTGCGGTTCTAACTAGAGGTTGCAATTGTCTTGGTTGTGGACCTGCAGCGGTGATAAAGAATGGGATGCCTAATCCCGGCGCTGGCCCTCCACCCTCTGAATTTCGCCGACTCGGCTGATGATGGGCTTGATGCGCTCCCTGAGCGGCGCGAGGTCAGTACCCTCCGGCAAGCTCTCCATCGCGGCGTCGAAGTCGAGGTCGAGGTACCAGTGCGCCATCTTGGTGAGAACCTTGGTCATGGCACCCTTGCAAAGCCTCCGGGACTCGTCAGCCAGTGAGGCCGCCTGGTTGGCATGGAGCCGCTCCAGAGCACCGACAACCTTCTCAAAGAACATGGTTAGGCTGCAATTGGCGCTCACACTCCGCTCCGGACATACCTCATGTCCGGCATCCCCATGATGGCCAGCTGCGTGGTGGCCTGGTTGGCGACGGTGGCGAGGCGATTGAGCGAACGGTTCTCGCCCTCCACATGATCCGCAAAGTTGAGGCCCTCGTTCTTCCGCAACAGCTTCTCGGCCTCCAGCTCCTTGGCCAGTGTCACCTCTCGGGTTTTGGCCTCCGACATCACCTTCTCGACACTCTCCAGCTTCAGCTTGAGGTCTTTGATGGAGTTGTTGGCCTCGGAGAGCTCCCCGGCCTTGCTAACGACCATTCCCTGCGCCTCTGTCAGGGCACTGTTAAGCGTGTCCCTCTCCTGGGACAGCTTCAGGGCCTGCTCCTTCAGCCCGCCGCGCTCCACCTCCAACTCCTCCACCTTGCCGGCATGAACCTGGGCCTGGGCATTGAGTGCCTCTTTGTGCCTCTGCTCCAGCTTACTGGTCCGCTGCCAGACAAGCGTCTCCACCTCTGCATCCTTGTCGCGAAGCATGGCGGCAAGCTTCCCCTTGCGTGCAGCGAGGTCCTCCTCCAGCGCGGCCTCGTACTCGGTCCGGGCGGCTTCGGCGGCCGCGGCCAAGTTCCTCGCCGTCTCTTGAGCTTTCTTGACGTCGGCGAGCTTCATGGTGAGCTCCACGTCGCGCCTGGCCAGCTCGCCTTGGGCAGCCTTGAGCTCCTTGTGGGCCTCATGGAACCAGTCCTGCGTCTCGGCGACGCACTCCTAGAGGTCCGCCTCCGCCTTCTGCACCACCGCCATCCTGGACTTAACTTTGTCCAGGCGGGCGCGGTGAAGCGCCTGGAGCTTCCGAAAGCTGGCGCCCATGGCATGGAGGAGCCGCTCCTCCTACGAGCCGTCGACGACTTCAAGCCCTACAGCGGCAAGCACTTCGTCGTCGAACACCTCTCCCTCAACGGGTGTCCTGGTGCTCGACGCGCCTGGAAGGTGGACGAACAAGTCGTCACTCACCCTCAAGTACTTGCCGGAGCCGGAAGCAGCGGAGGAGAAAGGCTGGTTGCCAGCCTCCTCCTCCTCCCCGGCAGGCCCCTTGCCGGTCTCCTCAGTGGCGGCCTTGCCGGCCTCCCCGGTGGGCCCCTTGGCGGCCTCCTCCGCAGCGATCTTCTCGGCGTCCACCTCGGCGGCCTTGGCGACGTCCTCGATGATGACGTCCACATCCTCTGGGTCCACCGTGGAGGGATCTGGACACCAAAGAAGGGGGTGAGGCAAGGCCAAGACCAAGAACCAGAAAGAAAAAGGAACAGGGACGATCGGCGAATGGCTTACCAGTGCCGGTACTGGGCTGGGAAACAGAAGTCCCCTCCCCGCCAACATTTGGCGTCAAGGCAAAGCCGTCGGCACCCAAGTTCTCCTCCTCCTCCATGTGCGTGGGCTCGGTACTTGGCGCCCTTGTCGGGGACGCCCCTCGGGGCGGCGTGGTCGATGAGGGCTGCGTGTTGGGAGTAGCCCTCTGCGGCTCCTCCTGCTGCTGCTCTCCTCCTCCATAGCTGGCAAGGTCAGCACCAAAGTGTCGCGCCCCTGACACGTGTCGACGGGGGAAGAGTTAAGAACTTACGCTGGGGGCTGCTGTCTGGGCTGCTCAACACCACCAACGGCGCCCTCGAAGTACCAGCCGGGGGCTGGCCACCCGCCGAGACCTTGGCCCTCTTCACTCTCTGGGCCAGCGTCTCTACGTCCCTGCGAAGACGAAGACAAGTCAAGACGAGTAATAGAGATTGAGGAGGCATAGATAACGAAATGGAACCAGATGCTTACTCGTCGTCCGCCTCCTCCTCTGCCATCTTTCTCTTCCTCCTCGGGCTGAGGGATCCATAATCGAAGGTGACCTCCGTGTCAACATACGCCGGAGGAGGGGAAGGAGGCGGTGTCTGGGCACGCTTGGATGAAGAAGGGGCGGATGTCTTCTTCTTCGCCGTGGCCTTCGCCGGCTTCTTCGCCACTGCGGCCCTCGTATGGCGTCGGGACCCCTCCAAGGTCAGCTGCGGCTGCACAGCCCTGCCGGGCCGGACCGGCTCGCCGGAACTGGCCCGCCGCAAGACTCGCCCTCTCCCCATAGCCGGCGTCGGGCCTGCGGTCTCGTCCTCCTCCTCCGACGACGACTCGCTGGTCACATCTTCAACCAGAGGAGCCTCGGTGCCGGAGCTGTTGGCTCCCCCGGCGGCCGCCGCCCACCGAGCGAGCTCCTCCTCCTCTATGGTCGTCGCGGCCTTGTCCTCCACACTGATGGTGCTGCCGGCCTCATCGGCAAGATGTGCCTCCCTCGCCCTGGTGGCGATGTAGTCCAGCTCCGCCTGGGTGGTGTCCTGGACAAGCAGCCGCTTGGCGTCGGTGTTGATGTACCCCTCGTGCAGGGTGTCAAAGAACTGCTGCACCTCAGTGTCCTCCGGCTCCTTCCAGCTTGGGTCAGGGCCATGCGCGTTGCAGTCCGGCATCATGGCAATGATTTTGGACCGGCGCGAGTTACTGCACAACGGGACCACCCCCGTCGGCAGCTTGAACAGAGGCCCCTTGAGGACCTTGCCGGCCTTCGCGGCGGCCCTCTCGACCTTGCCGGTCCGCTCGACCTTGCCGTCGCGGCCCACGTCAAGTTGAAAGAGCCGCTGGCAGAAATGGGCGTGCCCCATCACTGTGAAGTTGTGGTCGAGGCCGGGGCGAAGCCGCATGATGTCGGCGGGGTTCGTGAAGAGCCAGGCTGGCCTCCCCTTGTTATGCAGTGGAGCGATTCGGCGGCGGATGAAGTCCGCCCGATCATCTCAAGGGTGAGGCCGGCCTCGGTGAGACGGAGGATCCTGGTGGTGGCGACCGTGAGCTTCTCGTCGTCAGCATCGACGTTGTTCCAATCATTTCTGCGGATTGGCGGCGCCCGGCGAACTTCGCAGAACGCTGGCGGGTCCTCCTCCTCGATCCAGCACCACTGGCCCCGCCATTCTTCCCACCTCTCCTTCATGGCGCCCTCCGGATACGCTCCCTTGGATCTCGAGACCCAGGTGATGCAACCGGAGATGGGGCCCCCTGGTTGGATCCGAGGGGAGAAGTAATGGCGGAAGAGCACCGTGTTGGGGTGCACTCTGGCGAAGCCCTCGCAGAGATGTGCGAAAAGGGCCATGCACGCCACCACGTCCGGAGTAAAATCCAGGAGGCGGAAGCCAAAGGTATGCATGACATCATTGAATAAATCGGAGAAAGGAGGACATAGCTCGCAGGAAAAATAATCGATAAAGAAGGGGTACCGATATGGGGCAGCCTCGGCGCAGTCGGTGGGGATGACACACGTGGCTGGATGCCCCGAACCCCCCGTCTTCACTCCCCACGGGCCTGAAGTAGTCCCGAAGCTCGAACACGTCAACCGTCGAGGGGAAGAAGGCGGACTGCGTCCGCTGCACCACCAGCGCACTCTCCGGCGGCTCCGCGGCTCCGGTGTCCTTGGCCACTCCCTTGCCCTTGGTGGATTTTGGCGCCATGGCGGCTGGGGGAGGAGGGCAGGATAGAGAGCGGCGGAAGCGCAAAGGCAGCGAGCAGGAACAAAGCTTGAAGAATAAGAGGAAGGTGGGCGGAGGTTTCTGAGATTGGGGTTGCGCGAAGGGTAAAAGGAACAGTGCGCCCGCGGTTATCCTTTGTTATGGGGAAGCCGCAGGGCGCGCTGCCCATTTACTGTGATGTGACTCATGCGTGTGGAAACCGCCCCACGCATGCCGCCCACGTCACGCACACCCCTCCACGCCGTGCCACGCGTGCGGATCGTGGGAAGGGCATCGCGCGAAAAGTCTTAACGCGGTAAAAACCGCCCCGCCTACCCGCGCTCTGTTTTGGGCCTGGCCCAACAACGTGTCGCGCTTATGTGTGGCCCAGGGATGGGGCTCCTGTCAGTGTACAAAAAGAGGGGCACACTTTTGTACCCCTTTACCTGTGCATGGGCAGTCGGAGCTGCGCCCGCGGTCGCACCAAGCAGAGCAGGGGAGGTGAGCCAAAGTAAGACCGAAGCCCAAGACAATCAGAGCAACGCCAAGGCCAAGACCACAAAGGGCAGAGGGACGAAGCAGGTTCCCTTGTCAAGACCCTTACCGGGGCAGCCTCAGTAGCCCCGGCAAGACCCTTGCCGGGGCAGCTCTCCCCACACCAACAAAGCGAGCCACCCTTGAGCCCACGGTCCCCAACGCCCTCATCCACGTGGGGCCAGGGCTTAGGAAGGCACCTCTGTGGTGGCATGCAGATCTTTTGTGAAGACATGTTCAAGATCAGATGAGGATTAGAAGACGACGATCCTCGGCAAGATCCTTGCCGAGGAAAGCCACCAGACCCCCGGCAAGGCCCTTGCTGGGCCACCCGGCAAGGTCCTTGCCGGGTCACCCGGCAAGGCCCTCACCAAGGACGCTTGCAGGGCCACCGCCAGGTCCACGCCAACCAAGCTTCCACCGCCGTTCAACATGCAGCTGCCAGCTCAACCAGCTGGGCGGGCACCTGCGTGGCAACATGCATCTCCCAGGCCAACTCATTGAGCGCCTGCGTGGCGCATGCAGATCTTCGTGAAGGCTCCACCACCGCGCCACCTCAGCTGCCTGCCTGCCTACATGGCGCCGCACGCATCGCTGGCCAAGGCGCATGTCAAAGCGAGGAGGAGTGGCGACGGACGGGACGGGCCTCGCCCCCATCCCCAATAAAGCAAGGGGACACCTAAGCTACGCATTAAATGCGTCTTGTCTTGTAATATGAGAGATAAGCTCAGGGCACTATACGCCTTTCCACCTCCTGTGTGCCACTGTGGCAACCTCTTTCGACTATAAAAGGAGGCCCATGGCATACTTGAGAGGGATTCGGCTCTTTCGAACCACGCACTGACCATAGCTAGTTCGAGAGCTCAAGAACTCTCTGAAATACACCCACCAAAGTAGGACTAGGGGTTTACGCATCCTCGCGGCCCGAACCTGGGTAAACGATCCTTGTGCTGTCTACTAGCTCTGCTCTCCTCGCAACCCCGCGCCCCGGCAACCGTAGTAGGGATTCTTGTGATCCCATAGGTGTCGTTCCACACTGGCAGTTTATTATTCGTGCTAGAATAGTATTAACCGGAAATTTAGTACATGTAGGAATACATAGACAAACAGAGTGTCACAAGTATGCCTTTACTTTGACTAGCTCGTTAATCAAAGATGGTTAAGTTTCCTAGCCATCTACATGTGTTGTCATTTGATGAATGGGATCACATCATTAGAGAATGATGTGATTGACTTGACCCATCTGTTAGCTTTGCACTATGATCGTTTAGTTTATTGCTGTTGCTTTCTTCATAACTTATACATGTTTTAAAAATCGTCCCCATCCAAGGTCGTATACGAGTTCTACGGCCAAAACTGTGCGTTGCAGCACTGCATGGCTGGATCATCCGGACCGGGGGCCAGATCATCCGTCTGGGGGCTGAAAATCGAGCCCAAACAACAAAAGCTAAAAGTTGAAGCCGGATGATCCGGGTAAAGGCCGGACAATCCGGGCAATCGTCCGAACGTCCGGACAAGTTTTTCTGCTGCAGACTTTAGAAAACAGCCCGAAACACCCTCAAGATGGCCTCATATCGAAAAGTGGTCAACACGAAAGTTGTGCGTCTCGTCGGGGTGGTTGATTATGATATAAAAAACATCTTAATCTGAGTTCGTATGAAAAATTTACAGCCCGATTAGTGGACTGCTGTCAGAAATCTGATCATCCTGGCCGGAGGTTCTGAGAAGTCCGAATTTGGTTAGATTTTGATGATTTAGACGGCAAGGCAAGTTCTTTTCTTGTACGGGAAGTCCATCCACCTCTTATATAGATAAGAGGTGACGGCCGATTGAACAACACACAATCGATCAAACACATCTACCACTTTTATCTTTTATCTTTTATCTTTTCTCCTTAACCCTAGTTCTTCTTCTTCCTAGTTCTTTGTTCGTTCTTCTTCATTGCAGGGGGGCGAACCTCGAGGACCTAGGGGCGATTAGGTCGACCTAGGGCATCCCATAGCCACCGCGCGCCCTGATGGGGTCCCTCCCGGGCGTGTGGGGTTTGGGGTTTCCAAAAGCGCCCGCCGGATTGTCTTGCGTACCGTGCTTCCGGCGGGTCTCCTTCGACATGAGCTGCGGTGCATCACCCCCGGCGTCGAGGGTACACGGTGACGTGTTCGTGTGCGAACACACTTTTTGGCGACTCCGCTGGGAACGAAGCTTTTAACGGTCTCCGGCCCGTTCTTGCTACGAAGAGATCGTTATCAAGTTGCCGCAATCTACAAAGATAATATGAATACACAATCCCCCTTTGTACATGCAAATAATCCATATGTTGTTGCTGGATCACCTAATGAGCATAATGTATCGGCTAGCCCTAGCTTTATCAATCATGCATCTAATTATGTGCAAGGGCTGATGCAAAACAATCTTCATGCTTCAAATTCTTATGATTTTAGCAACGTACAAGATATGTATCTAAACTCTCATGCATCGGCAACCCCACAAATCCATATGCCGATGAACAACATGATGAGTTTGGTTAATCAATTTGAAACACCTCATGTTAGAATTCCCAATGCCATGCAAGAAAGTGTTTCACCCTTTTATTCATCGGCAACTAATATGCAATATAATAATCCAACCATGCTGATGAATGAGAGAATTGGCCATGCTACTACTAGCTATTCCGCCAGTTACTCTCAACCATCATATGCTACACCTCATATTAGTAATTTTTCGGCACCATACACAACTGTAGATGCTCATAATTCGGCTTCACACCTTTCAGGTCATAGCAAAATAAATGTAAATTTTACAGGAGCGGTTGTGCCAAATATTGTAGAAGATGAGGTAGTGGTGGCTGCATTGAACAGTTTAGCCCAGAATAAGAGGATTAGTGCTATTTGCCTTGAACAACATGAAAAAGGGCTATTTCCTGATTTTGCTGCAATAAAGCTAGGGTTTTGCAAGAAGATGAATCTTTGCCAATTGATAAAATTGGCGAGCAAAAATATGGTTTTACAACAATGCATATGCCTTCACCTAGTACTACATCATATTATACACCTCCTACATAATTGCAAAATTTTGGCAACACCCGTGTGTCATTGCCCAAAAAATCTAAAAGCATTGTGGGGCAATCATATCCGGAGTGGTCTGAAATTGAGAAAAAGCTTAGAGCCAATTTTGCAGCTCGCCGCCAGAAACAAATAGAAAAAGAATTGGCTCAGATAAAAGAAGCATTGCCAACTGGTAGTATCAATGAAAAGAAGGATGATTCGGATAATGAAAGTGCTTTGGTTGAAAAAACGAATCAAGTAGTATATATTCTGAATCCATCACATCCAACGAGGCAAGCATTACTGAGAAAGGGCATGCCAAGAATAGGAAAACAACGGTGCTTGATTTTTCTGAAGTTAATGGAACCTACTTCCTGCCCTATGAGTTCCGTGCCGTAGAAATTGACAAGCTTCAAGGACAAGAACAAGTAGCCGCACAAAGTTCGGCGGACAAAAACCTTCAATGTAATGATGCACGGAATCAAGAAAAAGATGATGAAGAGGCGTTGGGGAGCCATCCAAAGGCGGAGCAAGATATTGTTCAAGTCACACCACCATCATGTTCTCCCAACGTATTTGAAGAGGTATGTTTAGCAAGTAATTTTCCTATTTTCAAATTTGGTCGCAACTTCATTATTGATGCATCTATAATAAATATTCTCATAAGTAATTTTGAAAGACAAATGAAGAACGGTAATTTACTTTTTAGCAATAAAATTGTTATGGAACATATCGGTCAACCTATTTTGCCATTTATAAAGACTGATAATGACTTATTGTTACAGCCAAAGCTTTCCCCGTTGCTTTAACTAAAGTTCATATCTAGTTGGGTAGCTTTGCTTATTTCGTACTTGGCTTGCACTTGGTCTCAACTGAGACATGTATGTTCTAAATATCTTTGTTTCAGAAATTTAAAGCTAAGGTCAAATTCTATTGAGAAAACCGATGCTAATATAATATCTTATCCAAAGACATCGGAGATAGAGTGGAAAACACAATGCATAGCCGAATGGGGAGATTCCAAATCTGAACCATTCGTTTGCTTATCTCCAAAGCCGTTCACACAACAAGATCGGCTAGAAAACAAGAAGTATACCTTCAACTCAAGCATGTGTGATCAAATATTTGATTTGTTGCTGAGAAATAATTACATTACAATTCTTGATCACCATGTTAAGCCATCAATCCAAGGATGAATGTATTGTAAGTTGCATGATTCATTCAAGCATAATTTTCAGGATTGCAACATGTTTCGTCAAATAGTTAAATCGGCCATTGAAAAAGGATGATTGAAGTTTGTTGAAACACCAAGAGATGACCGGTCTATTCCGATTGGTCCTGATGGCAAAAAGTTTTTGCATTGGCTGCTTCAAGCTGATCCATTTAAAGAGAAGGTAAAAACTGCAGGTGACAGGATCAAGCTTTCAAGAAAAGAAGTTGTTGAGAGCATAATGAACATAATCTTGAGGGCGAGAATTCTGTCAAAGCTACAATGAAGACGCTAAGGACTGGGGGCAGCAAGCAAATTCAGAGATCGGTGCAAGCACAACCAAAGGAAATAAAGGCCGAAATAAGCACAAGGGTAAGAGATCAAAAATCACTTTCACAGAGTTAATAGCTAAATATCAAAAAGCAAGTGAAGAAAAAAGTGCTTATCGGCCAAGTAGTGCAAACGCATCAAGATCACCCCCTAGGCGCAAATACGAGGATCGGTATTAGCAAAGTGAGAATTTTAATGCAACATATTCATATCCTTATTTTGGGCCGCCAATGCCAATGCCATGGATGCCTCCCTATGCTCACGTAGATCCATATCCATCATGGGACAGGTACGATACAAGGGCACATTCTCCCTCTTATTTTAGACCATCTCACCAATATTATGTAGCTCCGAGAAGATCAACATTTCAGCAATCGCATGCTAAAGACCGTTTCAATCATAAGGAATCGGTCTTGAGCTCAAGGAAGAAAAAAGAGGTGGTCAAACAAGTTTACCACATTAAAAGAGATGGTCGTAAGAGGGTTACTTCATATTTGATCTCAAATGAAAAAGAGCCAGTTAAAATGTTGACATTGGCTAAAGGAAATGAGATGAAGCAATCAATTGTTGAGAGTCAAAGTGCCAAATATGAAGAAAATAAGTTGAGAGTGCACAAGGCCGAAAAAGAACTGCCATTGGTCAAAACAGAATCACAGCCGAGATGCCCACTCGGCTTATCGTATTGGCAAAAGAAGGAATTACAAAATCTTAGTGCACAAGAGGATCAATCAAAACAAAAATGATGATCATGCTTCTATTGCAACAAGTACAATAAAAGTGAAGAAAGAGAAGGATGGAAGCAACAAACAATTAAGCCAAAGGTGTGCATCACAACATCAAAATCTTCGGTTAGCACATCATCCATTTTTTTCAACCATGCCATGATGCCTTTGACATGGAATTCATCCCTAGGTATGATCAAATACCCTCCATGGATTTATTTTGATCCATGGATGCAACATAATTTTCTATATCATGAGAGGGTATTACCAAATCACTATACATTTGGTTAGTTACATTTTTGTTGCTAATACAAAGGGGCCGAAATATTTTATTACTATTTCATTTGTTTATTTCGGCTATACATACTTTGGTGGGTGAATTCTACATGGACCTTGTGGTAATGGCCGATATTTATCTATCGTCCTAAGAGTATGTCAATGCATGGCCGGTGTACTATGCTAACATCGTCCTTAGTTCGATTGGAAAGCAAGACAAGGTGGTATATATATTGAGGCTTTCGGTGATTCGTTATGGGTAGTGCAAGGGTTATCAATGTTTTGACGAATCACTTATAGTTTATCTTGAGGTATGTCTAGATGCAAAATTTACCTTGGGTTGCTTTGAAATTGTTCATATTTCTAGACATGACAATTCAAGAGAGTTGGCACAGCAACCATCCGGCTACTATGTTAATCATGGTGTATTGCATTTCTATCAGTAGCCGATGCATAGTCTCGTCACCAGAGGTAAGGCCGAACCGAAGTCCACCGCTTCGGCCACTAATGAATTTTTTATGCAGGCGAAAGTAAGGATTCGAGAAATTTTATTGTTGATTATCTGCAAAATCCTAGCAAAAGGGTGAACAATATGGTTCGAAGAACGACCTTAAGATACATATCTATGGAACTTTATCATTGGATTGTTAATGGTGTTGACAAGGTTTGACCCAAGTTTGCATCAAGGATTCAAATAAATAATGACCGCTATATATTTATCACCCTAAGCACATGCAAAGTGGCCGATGGAGTGTTGACATCGTCCTTAGAACCAACACGTCACAAGTTATTTTTCGGCACGCTAGTTTTGCCGAAAAATAGGGGGGCATGTGTTGACGCTCGAAAATGGCATGATCACAAAGAATGACTTGAGGATATAATGATATGATGTTAAAATTATGAGTTCATGTCACCATTTGATGGCTCTCTTCAAGATGATCGAAATAGATATCGAGATGGTCCAAAACGGAGCTCGGAGGCAAAAGTTATGACAATCTTAGAGATGCTCGTATTGGCATCAGACCAAAGAATGGCATGATACCTAATTAAGGTGGCCTCGTATGAAGAATGTTACAACTGCAAAGTTCTTTGTCTCGTCGAAACGAACGATTTTGATATAAAAATCGTCCCCATCCAAGGCCGTATGCGAGTTGTACAGCCAAAACTGTGCGCTGCAGCACTGCATGGCCGGATCATCCGGACCGGGGGCCAAAAAATTGACCCAAACAATAGAAGCTAAAAGTTGAATCCGGATGATCTGGTTCGAGTCCCGGATGATCCAGGTAAAGGCCGGACAATCCGGGCAATCGTCCGGACATCCGGACAAGTTTTTCTGCTGCAGACTTTAGAAAACAGCCCGAAACACCCTCAAGATGGCCTCATATCGAAAATCGTCCAACACGAAAGTTGTGCGTCTCGTCGAGACGGTTGATTATGATATAAAAGTCATCTTAATCCGAGTTCGTATGAAAAAGTTACAGTCCGATTAGTGGACTGCTGTCAGAAATCTGATCATCCGGGCCGGAGGTCGTGAGAAGTCCGAATTTGGTTAGATTTTGATGATTTGGACGGCAAGGCAAGTCCTTTTCCTGTACGGGAAGTCCATCCGCCTCTTATATAGAAAAGAGGTGACGGACGATTGAACAACACACAATCGATCAAACACATCTACCACTTTTATCTTTTATCTTTTCTCCTTAACCCTAGTTCTTCTTCTTCCTCGTTCTTCGTTCGTTCTTCTTCATTGCAGGGGGGCAAACCTCGAGGACCTAGGGGCGATCAGGTCGACCTAGGGCATCCCATAGCTGCCACGCGCCCTAACGGGGTCCCTCCCGGGCGTGTGGGGGTTTCCAAAAGCGTCGGCCGGATTGTCTTGCGTACCGCGCTTCCGGCGGGTTTCCTTCGACGTGAGCTGCGGTGCATCACCCCCAGCGTCGAGGGTACACGGTGACGTGTTCGTGTGCAAACAGAGATTATGCAACTCTCGAATACCGGAGGAACAATTAGTGTGCTATCAAACGTCACAACGTAACTGGGTGATTATAAAGATGCTCTACAGGTGTCTCCAATGGTGTTTGTTGGGTTGGCATAGATCGAGATTAGGATTTGTCACTCCGTGTTTCGGAGAGGTATCTCTGGGCCCTCTCGGTAATGCACATCACTATAAGCCTTGCAAGAAATGTGACTAATGAGTTAGTTGCGGGATGATGCATTACGAAACGAGTAAAGAGAGTTGCCGGTAACGAGATTGAACTAGGTATTGAGATACCGACGATCGAATCTCGGGCAAGTAACATACCGATGACAAAGGGAATAACGTATGTTGTTATGTGGTTTGACCGATAAAGATCTCCGTAGAATATGTAGGAACCAATATGAGCATCCAGGTTCCGCTATTGGTTATTGAACGGAAGTGAGTCTCGGTCATGTCTACATAGTTCTCGAACCCGTAGGGTCCGCACGCTTAACGTTCGGTGACGATCGGTATTATGAGTTTATGTGTTTTGGTTTATCAAAGGTAGTTCAGAGTCCCGGATGTGATCACGGACATAACGAGGAGTCTCAAAATAGTCGAGACATAAAGATTGATATATTTGACGACTATATTCGGACACCAGAAATGTTCTGGAGAGGTTTCGAATAAAACCGGAGTGCCGGAGGGTTACCGGAACCCCTTCGGGAAGTTATTGGGCCCTTAGTGGGATTTAGGGGAGAGAGAGGGCAGCAGCCAGGAGGTGGCGCCCCCCCCAAGGGAGTCCGATTGGACTAGGGGAAGGGGGCGCGGCCCCTCTTTCCCTCCCCCTCCCCGTCTCCTTCCTTCTCCTCCTAGTTGGACTAGGAAAGGAGGAATCCTACTCCTACTAGGAGGAGGATTCCTCCCCCCTTGGCGCGCCCATGATGGCCGGCCGGCCTCCCCCTTGCTCCTTTACATACAGGGGCAGGGGCACCCTAGGACACACAAGTTGACAGTTGAGGGAGTCCTGGATTAGGGGGAGTCTGATAGCCGGACTATAGCCTTTGGCCGGACTCCTGGACTATGAAGATACAAGATTGAAGACTTCGTCCCGTGTCCGGATGGGACTTTCCTTGGCGTGGAAGGCAAGCTTGGCGATACGAATATGTAGATCTCCTACCATTGTAACCGACTCTGTGTAACCCTAACCCTATTCGGTGCCTACATAAACCGGAGGGTTTTAGTCCGTAGGACGAACAACAATCATACTATAGGCTAGCTTCTAGGGTTTAGCCTCTCTGATCTCGTGGTAGATCTACTCTTGTACTACCCATATCATCAATATTAATCAAGCAGGAGTAGGGTTTTACCTCCATCGAGAGGGCCCGAACCTGGGTAAAAACATCGTGTCCCTCGTCTCCTGTTATTATCAGCCTAGACGCACAGTTCGGGACCCCTACCCGAGATCCGCCCGTTTTGACACCGACATTGGTGCTTTCATTGAGAGTTCCTCTGTGTCGTCATGTTTACGCCCGATGGCTCCTCCGATCATCAACAACGATGCGCTCCAGGGTGAGACTTTTCTCCCCGGACAGATCTTCGTATTCGGCGGCTTTGCACTGCGGGCCAATTCGCTTGGCCATCTAGAGCAGATTGAAAGCTACGCCCCTGGCCATCAGGTCAGATTTGGAAGTTTGAACTACACGGCTGACGTCCGCGGAGACTTGATCTTCGACGGGTTCGAGCCACAGCCAAGCGCGCCGCACTGTCACGAGGGGCATGATCTAGCTCTGCCGCCGAACAGTGTCCTGGAGGCCGCACCAGAGTCCGCTCCGACCTTTAGCTCGGAGTCGACTGCACCGATCGAGGACGGGTGGCTGGACACCGCCTCGGGGGCTGCGATCTCTACGGCGATTGAGCCATACACCTACCCCGTCCTTTGCGAAGCTCGTGACTCCAAGGTGCCGGACTCCTCTCCGGACTCCGAGCCTTCCGCGCCCCCGCCAATCGAATCCGATCGGGCGCCGATCATGGAATTCACTGCCGCGGACATCTTTCAGCACTCGCCCTTTGGCGACATTCTGAATTCACTAAAGTCTCTCTCTTTATCAGGAGAGCCCTGGCCGGATTAAGGTCAGGATGGTTGGGATGCGGACGACGAAGATATTCAAATCACACCCACCACCCACTTCATAGCCACTGTTGATGATTTAACCGACATGCTCGACTTCGACTCCGAAGACGTCGACGATATGGATAACGATGCAGGAGACGACCAAGAACCAGCGCCCACAGGGCACTGGAAGGCCACCTCATCATACGAGATATACATGGTGGACATCCAAAAAGATGGGAATGGCGATGGAGCAGTGGAGGATGACCCCTCCAAGAAACAGCCTAAGCGCCGGCGTCAGCGGCGCCGCTCTAAATCCCGTCACAGCAAAAATGGTGATTCCGGCACGGGAGACAATAACACCCCGGACAGTGCCGAAGACAACCCCCTCCAGCAGGATTCAACGCAGGAGGATGGAGAAGCCAACCCTCATGAGAGAGCGGTAGAAAGAGAGGTAGAGGACGATAATTACATGCCTCCCTCCGAAGATGAGGCAAGCCTCGACAATGACAAATTCGTCGTGCCCGAGGATCCCGTCGAACAAGAACGTTTCAAACGCAGGCTCATGGCCACGGCAAGCAGCCTCAAGAAAAAGCAGCAACAGCTTAGAGCTGACCAAGACTTGCTAGCTGACAGATGGACTGAAGTCCTTGCGGCCGAAGAGTATGAACTCAAGCGCCCCTCCAAGAGCTACCCAAGACGCAGGCTGCTACCTCGATTAGAGGATGAAGCACCCAAACCTACATCACCAGTGCATGATATGGCTGACCGGCCACCTCATGGCCGCGACAGAGAGGCCTCTCGGCCCTCAACTCAAGCCGCACCCCAGCGCCGCTCAAAAATACAAAGGCGTGGGGAAATGCACCAGACCTGCGAGATATATTGGAGAACAAGGCAAGGCAGACAAGATCGATCTACGGATCGCGTGGGCGCCCCACGAAACGTGACGATAACCGTCACGCCGGATATGGCAACTCATTTGAGCCGCGTCGTGATATAGCCCAATACAGAGGCGCCGCACACCCACTATGCTTCACAGATGAAGTGATGGATCATCAAATCCCTGAGGGTTTCAAACCCGTAAAGATTGAATCATACGATGGCACAACAAATCCTGCGGTTTGGATCGAGGACTATCTCCTTCACATCCACATGGCCCGCGGTGATGATCTACACGCCATCAAATACCTCCCACTCAAGCTTAAAGGACCAGCCCGGCATTGGCTTAACAGCTTGCCCACAGAGTCAATTGGTTGTTGGGAAGACCTGGAAGCCCATTCCTCGACAATTTCCAGGGAACATATGTGCGACCACCAGACGCCAATGACCTAAGCCACATAATTCAGCAGCCAGAGGAATCGGCCAGACAATTCTGGACACGGTTCCTAACCAAGAAAAATCAAATCGTCGACTGTCCGGATGCAAAGGCCCTTGCAGCCTTCAAACACAACATCCGCGACGAGTGGCTTGCCCGGCACCTAGGACAGGAAAAACCGAAATCCATGGCAGCCCTCACAACACTCATGACCCGCTTTTGCGCGGGAGAGGACAGCTGGCTAGCTCGTAGTAAGAACATGACCAAGAGCCCTGGTAATTCGGATACCAATGACAGCAATGGCAGGTCACATCGCAACAAGCACAAAGCGCCGCGTAACGCAGCGATAATGCTCGGGATCGGCGATCAATGCGGATTCAGAGCTCTAAACCGGTCAGCGGAAAAAGCCATTTAAAAGAAGTACTCGGGCCCGTCAATTTGGACCGAATACTCGATCGCTCGTGCGGATACGGCACCCCGAAAAACCAGCCAATCACACCAACGAGGATTGTTGGGTGTTCAAGCAGGCAGGCAAGTTAAATGCGAAAATAATGACAAGGGGCTGCATAGCGATGGCGAGGAGGAGCCCCGCCACCGAACAATAGAGGACGAGAAGGGCTTCCCGCGCAAGTGCGGATGGTGAACATGATATCGCAACCCACATACCCAAAAGGGGGCGAGCGTGCACTAAGGGGCGTATATGCGATGGAGCCATCGCCCCAAAGTTCAACCCGTGGTCTTCCTGCCCGATCACTTTTGATCGAAGGATCACCCCACTAGCATCTGCCATGGCGGATTCGCGAATTGGTTCTAGACCCAATCATTGGCCATTTCATCTCACGAGCCCTAATGGGCGGCGGCAGCAACTTTGAACCTGCTTTATCGGGACACAGTCCATAAAATGGGCATAGATCCATCAAGGTTAAACCCACAAAGACGACCTTTAAAGGCGTCATACCAGGTGTAGAGGCCAAGCATGCAGGCTCGATTACACTTGAAGTGGTCTTGGATCCTAGATAACTTCCGAGCGAGAGTTAATCTTGACATAGTCCCGTTCGCAGCGGCTATCACGCCTCGCTCGAGCGAACCGCACGGTAAAGTTCAATGCGGTGGCCTTTTCATATCTCAAGCTCAAGATGCCAGGTCCTCGAGGAGTCATTACGGTCAATGGAAACACCGAACGCTCTCTCCGGACGGAGGAGCATACGGCGGCCCTCGCGGCGGAAGTACGAAGCAGCCACTTAAGTCAATTCTCGAGTCCGTCTATTAAACGTCCGGACACCATCAAGCGCGCCCCGAGTAACCTACAACAAGACAACCTGGAACGTTCTGAGCACGCATAGCAATGCGGCCCAAGCCCCAGGCCTCGCGAAATTGCGAAACCAATACTACGCGTACATAATTACGCTATGGAAATACCATGGGCATAGGGGAAGGGGCACGACCACGGCATGCCCAGAATGCGGCTCAACTGCACCAGGGGCTCCCGATTGTGTCATTCTTTTCTTCTTTCTTTTTACTTTCAGGACTCCGTTCTCACGAAGCCCTGTCCGGCATTAGAATTGCCGAACACACGATGCAATAGCCAGGGAAGCAGAAAGCTACGTCGAGTGTCCAGGTGGTCTCTATTACGAGCAATATATCTGTTTTACACACCATCCCGCGGCTTACCCCTGGAGGGGGACATGTTAAAAAGTCCCGTCCCTTGCTTATCGCACTATTTGTATCGTTCTGCTCTTACTGCAGCCTTTTTGAATAAACAATATATAGCTTCTGCCTATTATTGAATTCCCTTTTTTCTATATATATATGTTCATTTATGACATTGTGCAACCGTATACGTTAGTGCGGGCAATACACTGAGGGCTTAAGTACCCCACAATATGGTGTGATAAGTCCGAACACTTTCACAAGTGCGGCACCCGAACTTATAGCATTATATGCATCGGCTCGAATCATGTCTTGGGACAATAGTTGGGTTTGCCTGGCTCCCATGTTTTGGTACCTTATGTTCCGTTATATCGGCTAAGGTAGCGCTGGGAGAACCACTGCGATTGTGCCCCGGTTGAGCTGGGTTAGGCACCTCAGTGGAGAAAGCTAAAACTGACCATCATGATAAGGCGAGAGCCGGTCGCTGTTCAAGATGTTTTCGAGTCCCTAAAGACTTATGCCGCTTAGAGCTAGGAGTTGGCATTGTCCGGCCTAGGCGTGGATAGCGCCCCGAACTCGGTCTTCCGAATACTAGGGGCTTCACCGAAATTTAAAATTATAGAATTCTATGGCTAAGTGAGAGTGTTCAAGCATTATAGTCTGGTTGCCTTGTTAGCTATGCGTTGGCGCCTCCTCGAAGGACCCAAGAATGGGAAAGAGAGTGCTCAAGTCCATCCCGAACACCCCAGCACTCGTGGCATGGGGGCTGAAGCCGACGACTCGCCATCTCTCAAATTTAATACACGGCCGCACAGAAGGTAATATTTTAAATTCAAAAGTGTTGCTTAGCGCATATGAACAAGTTTTCAGCGTACAGGATAACAAATGCGAGTCTACTAAAAAATTATATCTTTGGAGCATTCATCCGCTATAAGGCAGGCACCCTTTAGGACGCCCTCATAATACATTTCAGGCTTGCGATGCTCCTTCTTCGGTGGTGGTCCGTCCGTCACAAGCTTCTCAGCGTCCATCTTGCCCCAGTGCACTTTACCAAGGGCAAGGGCCCTACGGGCACCTTCGATGCAGACAGAGCGCTTGACGACTTCAACCCATGGACAGGCGTCCACCAGCCGCCTCACCAGCCCGAAGTAGCTCCCAGGCATGGCTTCCTTAGGCCACAGCCGAACTATGAGGTCCTTCATGGCCTGTTCGGCAACCTTATGGAGCTCGACCAGCTGCTTCAGCTGGTCGCTTAAGGGCACCGGGTGTCCGGCCTTAGCATACTGAGACCAGAACACCTTCTCCGTCGAGCCTCCCTCTTCGGGGCAGATCTGCGAATGCTCCTGGAGAGCTCCGGATTCAGGTAAGTAACAGATAATTCACTTTCACATGCTTGCTTTGCATATAGAATGCCTTACCCGCTGCTATCTTCTTCATCGCCTCAATCTCTGGAGGGCTTTTGGGCTTCGCCTTAGCGGCTTTGGCGCTCTCAAGGGCCGAGGTGAGCTCGGACTCTCGAGTCTTCGAGTCACGCTCCAAACTCTCGTGTTTTTTCACGAGAGCCTGGAGCTCTTGCCGCACCTCTGCCACCCGCGCCTCCTGCTTCTCTCGCTCTGTGTGTTCCATGGCCGCATTGCGTTCGGCCTTGGACACCGCTTCCTTCAGGGTTGCCACCTCGTTCGTGGCCCCTGCAATATTCACGTTATTCCTGTCATTTTTTGCAACCACATCTTTTAAATACTCCCATAAGGTATTACCTTCCTTCCTTGTCCTCGAGCTGCTTTTTGGCAAGTCCGAGCTCGCTCTCGGACCGCTAGAGGCTCTGCTTTAATGCATCAGCCTCCGCAGTCAGTGCGGCAGAGGTCAGCAGCGCAGCCTGCATTCCCATATTGACATACTTATGTTAGACTCCTACATATATCTTTTTAGATCCTCGCCCGGCTTTTCTTTCCGAACACCAAACTGAGCATCGAGGGCTACTTGTCTATGCAGTAATATTTTATATATCTTAAATACATACCTCAAAGCTCGTTAGAAGGCAGCACGAGCTTTAGTCAGCCCGCTCTTGGCGGATCTGAACTTCGGATCACCACACTCATAATAGTGCGGTGCTCCTCTTGATGGAAGCGCCGTTAAGCGCCCATCAAATCATCCAGTGCCTCCGGTTGGGACGGAGGTCACCGGCGTTCAATCTGGCCCTTCTTACGAAGGGGTCGCCTGCCGGACTCCGGAACCACTGAAGGTTCCGGTACGGAGTCCGGCACAGGGCCGGACTTAAAGCCCTTTGGGGTTTTATCCCCTTTGAGCCCGGGTTCCAGGAGGTCGCCTTGCGGCGCCTCCGGGGCCACCTCCTCCTGGCTGGAGGAGACGAGGCGGTCGGAAGTGAGGTGCTATTCACCTCCGACGAATCCAGGGAGCCGCTCGACGAATCGTCGAGCCCGTCCTTGGGCGGGCTGCATGGTTATACTCGGCATTAGAAGATGTTGTGCGAACAAATGGAAAGCCATGAGTTATTCTGGTGTCCGGACACTTACGATTTCGCCAGGGGCTTGGCCTTGGTGCCCACCCCTCTTCGCTGTCGTCGGCATTGGCAGTGTAGTCCGGAGGAAGGGTCCTTCCCTTCTTGGACCCTCCGGCCTCCCCAGTTGGGGCGGCCTTCCTTTTCTTCTCTCCCCCCGCTGGGGGAGAGGCCTCTTTTTCCTCCTCCTCATCTTCGCGGGAGGAGTCCGCCTCGGAGTCATCGGACGATGAGTCCGACAACACCTGGCGCCGGGAACTCCTTCGAGTTCCCGTGGCCTTCTTCTCCGGCACAACGTGAGGTGCCGGAACCAGCAGCCTCGTCAATCGGGCGTCCGCTGGGTCTTCTGGCAAGGGAGCCGGACAATCAACCTTCCCGGACGTCTTCAGCCAGTCCTGTCGAAGGTAAGGGAGTTTCAGATCCCGCAAAGAGTCAAACTATGAAAAAAGAGTCCCGTAAAGGGTAAAATAACTTACCTCGCTGGCTTGATGCTGTGAGCTGAATCCGTGATCTTCGGTAGCGGATGCGGGAGCTTCGGCACCCTTGAACAGCACCTTCCAGGCATCTTCATACGTAGTGTCGAAGAGCCGGCTCAAGGTTCAGTGCTGTGCCGGATCAAACTCCCACAAGTTGAAGGCCCGTTGCTGACATGGGAGAATCTGGCGGATGAGCATCACCTGGATTACGTTGACAAGCTTGAGTTTCTTGTCCACAAGGTTCCGGACGCAGGTTTGTAGTCCGGTCAGCTCTTCCGAATTACCCCACGTCAGGCCCGTCTCTTTCCATGAGGTGAGCCGTGTAGGGAAGCCAGATCGGAATTCGGGGGCCGACGCCCATTGAGAGTCGCGCGGCTCGGTGATGTAGAACCACCCCGATTGCCACCCCTTTATGGTCTCCACGAAGGAGCCCTCGAGCCATAGGACATTGGCCATCTTGCCCACCATGGCACCTCTGCACTCCGCTTGGCGGCCGCCCGCTACATTCGGCTTGACATTGAAGGTCTTCAGCCATAAGCCGAAGTGGGGCTGGATCTGAGGAAGGCCTCGCCTGACGATAAACGCCGAGATGTTGAGGATGAAATTGGGGCGGATCGTGGAAATCTAGGCCGTAGTAGAACATGAGCCCTCGGACAAATGGGTGAAGTGGAATCCCTAGTCCGCGGAGGAAGTGGGGGAGGAACACCACCCTCTCATGGGGCCTGGGGGTGGGGATGAGCTGCCCCTTGTTGGGGAGCCTATGCGCGATGTCGTCGGACAAGTATCCGACCTTCCGCAGCTTTTCGATGTGCCCCTCCGTGACGGAGGAGGCCATCCACTTGCCTCCCGCTCCGGACATAGTTGGAGAAGGTTGAGGTGGGATGTGCGGACTTGGGCGCTGGAGCCAGAGTACACGGAAATGGATAAGCAAAGGAGGAAGAAGGCATGTGTGGAAAGGTGGATCTTTATCCCCTTATATGGACGGACAAAGCTATGCGTCCCCACCGACCTGATAAAACTCGCTTATCTCCCACGCCGTAATCAATGGCGCGGTTGGGTTCTAC